>QEPC01010345.1:261510-271925 GCA_003113815.1 Sphenodon punctatus | reverse complement strand
AAAAGTTACAGAGCTAGAGATAGCCCAGAATAAATTTCTTAGGCAGTTGCTTGGGGTACCACAAGCAATTCCTGGCTGTGTTGTGAGAGCAGAAACCGGTATGGTATCTATAGCTTCCCTAAAAAGACAGGCATTAGTTAACCTGTGGCTGCGTATTCTCTGTCAAGATGATGGGGCACTCCCCCGTTTGTGTTTGGTGGAAATGTTGGAATATACTGGTAGGGCAGTGTACCCATGGCTTGGTTCTCTACTTATGTTCCTAGCTAAGGCAGGACTTTCTGTGCAGGTGATATGGCAACTATCCCCAGCGCTACAGAAAAGGCTTTTGAGGGAAAGACTAGTGAACATAGGTAGGCAGGAGGATATGGCTGCCCTGGCAGGTTGGAGGGCTGCCCCATCGTATGGTTGCGTTAAGCAGTTCTTTGGCTTGGAGGCCTATTTAGCTCTTTTAAAGGCCCCCGTGCTGCGTAGGACTTATACTAGGCTCAGACTACAGCTCATTGAGACAGCCGTGACGCAGGCTCGGTATGAAGCACTACCCAGGAGCAGTCGTAAGTGTGTTTGTAGTTTGGACAAAATGGAGACGATAGATCACATTCTCTTCGAATGTCCACTATATGGGAATTTAAGGGAAGCTTGGATTCTGCCTTTGGTGGAGGGGAAAGAGTACTGGGCTCTGATTATATAGGATAAAGTATCTGTTGAACCTGTCCAGGGCAGAGGATCTTATTGCGGTTGCTACATTTGTGCAGCTTGCCGTGAAAACTAGAACAGATGAGGTATGATGGTTACTGAATGGGGAGGGAACACTCGCCTCTTGGTAATGTAAGTGGAGATGTAAGGTACAAAATGATATAGATTATGTGTGGAATTATGTGTTGCTAGGAATTATCTTATTATTCAAAAGAGATCAGAATGTGACATTTTCCTCTTCAAAGGCTGTGTAGCCAGGGAATGACCGAATAAGGTCTTATGTGTTAGTGTTTATTGTACTTGGCTTACTGACTATCATATATCTGTTTGTTTGAATTAATCTATTTGCTTATTTTATTTTCGGGGCCATGGCGAAAGTTAATGCCCATCAATAAATAAATTGAATTGAATTGAATCCTTGTGCATAGCCAACAAGTATCCCTTCTTCACATCTGGTGTTAAGTTTGGTCCTTTGGGCCTTTGGGATATAAGCATAGGCTTTAGAGTCAAACACTCTAATGTGCCCCACACTAGACTTGTTCCCATGCCATAGTTCATAAGGTGTTGCTTTTGCACCTTTTGGTTGGGAGCCTGTTCTGCAGGTATGTGGCAGTCATTACTGCTTCCCCCAAGTATTTGTTTGGCAGATTCGCATCCAAAAGCATACATCTCGCCATATCTATGAGAGAGCGATTTTTTTCTTTCTGCTACTCCACTTTGTTCTGGTGTATGTGGGATGGTTGTCTGGTGTTCAATTCCTTTTTGCTTCAAAAATTCTTTCATCTGTTTTGAAACATATTCACCTCCATTATCTGACCTTAGGATCTGAGGTGATCTTTCAAACTTATTGCTGGCTCTTGCAACATATTCCTTAAATTTCTCCAGCACCTGACTTTTCTCTTTAATCAAGTAAGTGAACGTGAACTTGGAAAAATCATCTATGAAAGTCAATGCATACTGGTTTCCTGCAATTGTTTTTGTCTTCATAGGACCACAGATATCACTATGAATGAGCTGTAGGGGGTGCTGTGTGGCTTCCTCCTTGCTCTGATGAAAGGAGGGCCTAGTTCCCTTTCCTTTTACACAGCAAACACATCTCTCATCTTTAGTTGCACATGAGTTCATTTTAAAATGTTTAACTAGGTCTGGAAGTGCATGCAACACATCTGCATTTCTATGGCCCATCCTTCTGTGCCATTTGCTTTCACAGTTCTTATGTCTGCAATCTTTTGCAGCATTTGCATACTGATCCTGTTGCAAGCAATCTACCTTGAATAGGCCATTTGAATCCAGCATTCCTCGCATAAAAAGCTCCTTTTCCTTTGAAATTCTGCAATATTTCCCTTCAAAATGCACTGCAAAACCTTTCTGTACAGCATACTTGACACTTATAAAATTATGATCCAATTCTGGGACATATAGAGCTTCTTCAATGGTAACTTTCATTTCCTCACCGTTTCCCAGATGACATATGAGTTTAGCCCTGCCTCTTCCTTGACAATAAACTTTCTCTCCATTAGCCAATCTTATAGGAGTTCTATAAGTCCTATCCAGATCAATAAATCTGTCTTTGTCCTTTATAAGATTTTTAGTTGCTCCAGAATCAACAAAGAAATCATGTGAAGCAGTCTCACATTCTATTCCTTCCACATTTTTAAGTTGAGATGCTTTTTCCTCAACCAGGCTGAAAGCCCTATCATGGCTCCCTTTGTTCTTTGCAGAGAAGCTGGGAACTTCTTGCTTGGTGCATTGATATGCGAGATGCGTGGTTTCCCCGCAATTGAAGCAACGCTTAACTCTTGCAGATCCTTTTGAATTTGCAAAAGGCTTCTTGTTCTCAGCTGCCTTGCAGGCAAGCTGTGAGGAAAAGTTTGGCTGTTCATTAGTTTGAGCCATATTAAATTCCTCAAGTTTCTGAATAACAACATCCAAAGATAGGTTATCCTGCATTTCTATTATCTGACAGACTGTTTGAAAAGTTGTTGGTGGTAAAGAGTTCAGCAGAAATGCCACTATCAATTCATCTGGTAAATTCAGCTTTTGATTTTCCAGTCTCCTGACTAGTTCAAGCAGGCCATTAACATGAGCTGAAAAATCTTCACTCTCATCCATTCTCATATTACAAAGTCTTTTAAGCATTTGTATCTTTGATATATTTGACTTCCCTTGATACAGTCTCTGTAAAATTTCCCACATATCTTTTGCAGTTAACTTGTCACGTATGTGCACATGTAAACGCTGACTCACCGACATTGAGATGATTGCCATAGCTTTGTCATTTTTCTCATCCCAGAGTTCTTGTGCTGCCCCTGCATCTGTAGGTCTGTTGGACTCCAGCATTTTCCTTAGGCCTTGTCCTCCCAGTGCCATCCTTGCATTATGACTCCAAGCTTCATAGTTTGTTGCTCCAGTGAGCCTCTCTGGAATGGAGACCTTCAGCATAGAATCCATGGTCACAGAGACTAAAATCTTTCTTTTCTTTTCTGCCTTTAAGATTAATGCTAGCACTCAATTTTACTCACTCTGCGCTGCCTTTTGGGTGTCTGGGCCCATAACCCTGTTGGAAATGCAAGGACTGTGAGATCATTGCATCCATTTGCCCAATGCAGAGTTTACAGAGGAGTGTGAGTAGCTAATCATCAATAAGCAGGCAGGAAGCATACTTAAGCTTAAGTAGCTTTATTAGGAAATACATGTAGGATAGGAAAGGCCTACATCTATGCTAAGTCCTAAGACTAGGTGTGTTCAAGAGGGAGGAAGGAAGCTCTCTGAGACACAAAGAGATGAGAAATCTCCTGGGGGAGGAGATTGACCAATCAGGTCCTGACAGGAGTAGGACAGATAGGATGGGGGAAGGGTTCCCTGATCTGTCTGTCTACTCCTGGTGTTTCTAGCAAACAAACAGGATGAGGTGCTTAGGGGGGATGCAACCAAAGGAATGTATTTCCAACATAAGGCCGGGGCACTGAACAGATGTGCCTGTGGCCAGGGAGCCATCCCACCAGCTGCACAGCCCGGGTACAGCCAGGAGCACAACAAACGTGCGGGTGGTCAGCTCCATGCACACAGTACTCCCAATGCCCTATGCCCCTCCATGACAGGTAGCTATGGTGGCCAAAGAGGCACAGCCATGGCTGTTGGTCATGGTGGTCGAGCAGGAAAAAATGTGCTTGTCTTCTGTGGTCTGGTCAGTCTGGACTTATCCCAGACTATGACTTTTGAGATTTTCCGAGATTACAGCCCAGGCTAGCCGCCAAGACAGTCAATCCCAGGCCAACATCTGACAGCACCTGCACATATGTGTAGGCAGGTCCTGGGTTATTACAGTGGGTCAAAGTGGGCCACAGCAGACGAAGGTCACATCTGTTTTTTACCATATGATTCTGTGAAATAGATAGTACCTAGTACCAGTATCTCCAGGTATTGGTTTCAGCATTTATGAGTTAAGTGATGAATGAAAGTGAAATGACATTGTTGAATATAAAATAAAGAAAAACAAAGAGAATGCTATTAAACTATGATAATAATGAATGCCAGTCATGAATGAGCCAGAAGAATAAAAAGTTCCTTTCTTTATTACAAGAATTCCAACTTATAATAGTGCATAGGGCTTTTAAGTCTTGGTCAGCCATTGGAAAGCAGTAGTGAAGGGGAAGGAGAGGGAGGTATTTTGAGTCCCCAGCTAAGACCAGGGTCCTAAATTTCAAAATCATTTGATTAACTTCATATTGGCAGTTTTCTGTACTTTCACTGAGCTTCGTTGAGTTAATGGATCTCTTTGTGGACCCTCGATCTTCTTTCATGGAATGCTTTCCAGAAAACAGGCCATCACGTGTATTGTTATCACTAAGGCTGCGTTCCCACCTGCAGCGGCAGTGGCGGCAGCGGGAGGGGTGAGGGAAGATGCAGCAGCATGGAGGAGCCAACTGATGGGAAAAGAGCCAGTGTGAACGGGATCTGCCGCGGCTTCTCTCGTGCATGTCAGGGCAGGATTTTGCACCCTGACATGCACGAGAGAAGTCATGGCAGATCCCCGTTCACACCGGTTCTTTTCTTGTAGGCCGGCTCCTCCATGCTGCTGTGTCTTCCCTCGCCCCTCCCGCTGCCTCCACTGCCGACGCAGGTGGGAACGCAGCCTAATACTATCCTGAAATCATGCCAGCTTCTCATAACAACTCTGTTTTATTACTCAAAGGAATAGAACACATTTACTGGGAATTCTTTGGAAACACTTCTGTAAGGCTTATGGAATCTTGTATATTAAAATTACTAGATGCCATGAGTACAGTGTATTTTTGACAGCACTCTGATGATTTGCAGAACTAAAATTGTCCCATTCATTTTTTAATGAACAAAATGAAAGAAATGTGCTGTTTTACTATACCTAATATTTATATCTAGTGATTTGCTATGCTGCTTTAAAATATATAGGAACATATAGGAAAACAACCAATAATATTAAATATTAATCAGCTTTTAATAAAAATGACAAATGATATCCCCTCACGATAGACACGTAGAGCAATCAATTCTAATTTCTAATGTGTTTTCCAAAGGAAATTAACTCTGCATTGCTTAAGATAAAAATAATATTGTTTAAAGTAAGAGCAGTAATTCTACCACAGAGAGTGAACCAACGAGCAAATGTTAGCTGGATATTTGGTAGATACCTCTATATGAGTTGTTGAAATTGTCCATCAAAAGCCTGTTCTTAGAATTATCACATTCTCCAAATTCTCAAAACTAAAAAGGCACCCAGATTCTATTTCCCTTGAAACATGATCAATGTAGCAATTCTTCTCTTCCCTATATTTTCTCCAAGTATCATAAGAGTGTTCTTTTGCTGTGTATCTCTGAAGAACATAACACAAGGTAATCCAGACAAAAATAAGGTAATGTGATCTAGGGCTACATGAGTATTAAAATGCTGTCGCTGCTGTCACAAAGTAATTGGGTAATTAAAATATACCTGCAAAGAAAAAAAAAGAGCCTGCTCATTACCTTTTCCCATCAGATAATGTCATGTCATATTAAGCTGTGCTCTGTTTTGTCATGTCAGTTGTGCTTAGTATAATGTACCACATTGCAACTGCCTCTGACAAGTCACCAATTTTATTCAGCATTTTCTCTGCAGTAGGTTTCATATGCAACCATCTTGGCTATCTATAACCTGATAAATACCGGTGTTCCCATCAGTAATGCTTTGGGGCAGGTAAGTAAATCCGTAAACTCAAACTTGGCTCCCAAAAGTAGAAAACAGAATTAAATTAAAATTTTTAATTTATATTTAAAACATCCAAAACGGCAGCAGGCAAGATAGTTTGTATCTACCTTTCAGTGTCTAAAAATTAAAAGTATATATCATTCCATTATAATTATGCAATATTTATTTATTGCTAGATTGCTAGATTGCTAGATTGATTGAAAATTATAGCCTGTCCCATCCCAGGGGCTCAGTAAGAGTTAGAACATAAAAACACATATAATTGATCAAATCAAATCAAATCAAATAATTTATTGTGTAGCAAAGGCTATTACAATTTTTAAATAAATAAATAAATAAATAAATAAACCACAAAATATACATACAAGGAACCCTTTATTGATAATCAAACCAACGTAACGGTCCAGTCTCAGTGAACTGCTGATGTCTATATCCAGTTTCCAACATTAAAGTTCTGGGCAGAAAATGTACAAGAAAATTACTAATACATCCACAGGAATCTAACAATAAGGGGGTACAGTAGTTGCAGTAAGGCAGGCTTGTTTCTGATGCAAAACAGCGGTGCAGTAATTTGCCATGGCCCTTGTCAGATCAGAGTCAACCGGACTCCAAAGTGTCTGTACTAAAAAGCTTGGGGTCCAGGTTGGATAATTTAAGAGCACCTTGCCAAGATATTTGCTGCTTAGCCACGATAACCAAGGGCATCAAAGAAGAATGTAACTAACTGACTCTACTTCCTGCAAATCACAGTGTGAGCAAAAACGCACCTCCCTGGGAATGTTAGTATATCGGCCTTTAAGAAGGGCTGAAGGAAACACATTGCACCTTAACCTTGAAAACGTCTGCCTCAGCTTAAAGTCCGTCCAAGCAAATATGTAGCTAGACCCTTATCTCTGGAGATTAAATGGAATGAAATCAGGAGCAGCCTTCTAGGCCAAAAGGAGAGCATTCTCAGTTTGCAGTGTTTAGTCAGACAGCCTCCTTTTTAAACAAATCAAAGTGCCCTTGAGGGCAATGTGTTTTACAGAAGAACAGAAAGCCCCAATTTCCAAACCTCCAACTCCAATGTTTTAGCCCAAGGGCTGAGTTGATCACAATTGAGTACCAGGCTCAGTAATGAGTTATCATGAGTGGGGAACAAAAAAACCCCTCACTCAGTACTTTAACAATGCTTGGA
Organism: Sphenodon punctatus; assembly: GCA_003113815.1. Lineage (NCBI taxonomy): Eukaryota > Metazoa > Chordata > Lepidosauria > Sphenodontia > Sphenodontidae > Sphenodon > Sphenodon punctatus. The sequence goes on along the minus strand of QEPC01010345.1, from coordinate 264,831 downwards.
GAGCAACAGATTTTAAGGGAGGACTCGCTGTCTCAGCTCTTAGAATCACCTGAGGAGTCCCTTTAGGGACCCCCAGTATTGAGTGGAGAAAACCATTCTGAATAGATTCCAGTTTATCTAAGCAGCGAACACCCCAGACTGGAAATGCATACAAGGCCTGATTTATCACCTTAGCCCTAAAGAGACTCAGGGCTGGAGAGACTAACTTGCCTCCAGGGCCATAATAATAATTCACTATAGAGGCTGAAGTTCGTTTAGTCAGATGTTTAACAGCGTCAAAGTGAGAATTCCAGCTGAGAGAAGAAGAAAGAAGGACTCCTAGGTATTTGAAGGAGTGAACCTGCTCGATCGGGATTCCCCCAAAGGTCCAGCAATGGACTTTCCTAGGCATCCATATTTCCACTGTCATTACCTTGTTTTTTGAAAAGTTAATGGATAATGATTCTCTATTACAATATTGCCCAAATAATTGCATTAAACATCTGAGACCTACTATAGTTTGGGACATTAAAACGGTATCGTCCACGTAGAGGAGGATAGGAGTTCTCCGGTCCACAATAAGTGGTGCATGTGTATCCGCCTCATTCATGCAAGAAACCACATCATTTAAGTAGATGTTAAATACGGCTGGAGCCAGGATGAATCTGTGCCTTACCCCGCGTAAGACCTGCACTTTTTTTAGAGGGCATCTGTGATTAATCAAATCTTACTTGAAGCGTATTATCAGTATGCAATTTGACCAACAGAAACAATAGTCTGGAATTCAACGAGAGTTTACTTAGTTTAAGCCAAAGCCGCTCTCTGTGGACAGAATTAAAGGCCTTTTGAAGGTCCACAAAACAAAGGTAAAATTTCCCTTGATGTACAACATATTTGTTCAAAAGCATAGAAAGGACGAATGCCTGATCTGTGGTGGATCTTCCCTTTTGGAAGCCAGCTTGTTCTGGTTCAATTATATTACATTGCTCAAGCCAGGTTTGCACCTTACCCAAAAGAAATCTAGATTTCCCAATAACATTTAACAAGCTTATCGGCCTATAGTTTTCTGGGGACAAAGGATCACCCTTTTTATGAATAGGGATGACAATACTGTTTAACTATCACTTTGGTATGTCCCCAGTCTCATTTATAAACGTAAATAGTAGGGGTGGGACTACCGGATCATCCGGTATCCGATACTGCCGATATTTTGGTGTACCGGCAGTATCGGATTATTCCGGTATTATTGGGTCTGGTACCGGATCCCCCCCGTGCCAGATTTTTTTACATTGTGACCATTCAAATGAATGGCCGCAATGAAAAAAAAATACACAAAAAGTCCCCAAACACTTTCCCTCCCTGAGTCCAGGCTGTGCGGGTGGAAGGGGGGACACCCCCCCACCCACCCTGCCCAGCCTGGATTTAAAAAAAATTCCCCTAAGTCCCCTAGTGCGCCGGGCTCTGGGCTGCCACCGGTGACCCAGAGCCAGCACCAGCAGCAGGTAAGTACCGGTACTGTACTGATCCCTGGGGTGGGGGTGGTTTAACACACACCCCACCCCAGGGATCACCCTACCTTCCCACCCAGGGATGCCATTGCCATGCCTACCTTGAGCTCTGGGCGGTGGCGGTGGCGGCAGCAGTCCGGCGGCTTCAGTGCTGGCTGTGGCTGCCGGCTTCAGCACACTACTAGGCCTTCTGGGGAACTTCTGGAAGTTCCCCGGAAGGCCTAGTAGCGTGCTGAAGCCGGGAGCCACAGCCAGAGATGAAGCCACCAGACCGCTGCTGCCCGGAGCTCAAGGTAGGTGATCCCTGGGTGGGGAAGTAGGGTGATTCCTGGGGTGGGGGGGGTGTTAAACCACCCCCCACCCAGGGATCAGTACAGTACCAGTATTTACCTGCTGCTGGTGCTGGCTCTGGGTTGCCAGCAGTGGTCCCGAGTTCAGCACACTAGGGGACTTAGGGGAATTTTTTTTTAAATCCATGCTGGGCAGGGTGGGTGGGGGGTGTCCCCCCTTCCACCCGTACAGTCTGCGAGGGCGAGGGAGGAGGTTTTTGTTTTTTTCCATTGATTTCAATGGGGACACAGTTCCCCATTGAAATCAATGTAAAAGATCCGGTACCGGTAAACCGGTATTAATCCGGTAAGCCAGTTTTTTTTAAATCCGGGAACCGGTAAAACCAATACCCGGTATTTGCCCTGACGTCCCACCCCTAGTAAATAGAGGTGCCAACACATGGGCATATAATTGATATAAAATAAATACACTAAAATATAATAAATAAAATCCAATATAAATATAAACCCCCCAAGAACCCATTCTCTCCTCCCAAACACCTGGACAAATTACACTGTCCTTGGAACATACTTGTGTTTTAGCAAACTTTCAGGGGAAGCCACCAAGAATACCTCTCTGCAAGCCATAATGATGGAGGTTGTTTTCAGTTCACCTTTAGGATTGCAACAGGTGACAGTTGTCTTGATAGGTAAGGCCAGAGCTGTTTGGGGAGTCATAAGTGAAAATCAACATCATGAATTGTGTCTGGAATGCTTTTGGAAGTCAGCTGAAAGTCCAAAGCATGAGTGTAATGTGTTTCTGGCAACCCAGCCCCATCAGAAGGTGCTTCGACATGTTCTGCACTAGAAGCAGCTTCTGAATTGTCTTCAAGAAGAGCCCTATATAAAACACAGTGTAAAAGACTAGCTTCAAGGTTAAAGGCATGGACGATGATGGTCAGGTATGACTCCAATAGAAAGGGTCACATCCATCTCACCAGATGGGTTTGGTGAAAAATGCTTCTAGCCACTTCCGCAGCCTGAAATGCTAGGCACAGCAATGTATCCAGTAACACCCCATTGCTGCAAATCAGGGTGACCAAAGAAGGTTGGACTCCCTCAGTAGTGTGCATCCTTTTGCCTCCTAGATCAAAGGAACTACAAGCCATTGTAACTTCAGGCTTGTCTGGGTTCAGTTTCAATCAGCTCAGCCACATCTGTCCCCAGTGGCAGCAAGGTATTGAGTAAACGCAGTGACTGTAAGACCCAGGTTGGATGAAAAGGACAGATTAAGTTTATTTATTTATTTATTTATTTGTATTGATTTTTATCCCGCCCCTCCTGGAAACAGCTTGAGGCAGCTAACAATTTTAAAACATAAAAATACAATCATATACAAATTTAAAACAATCATAATAATATTTAAAACAGGGTTAGGCACAAAAAACAATAAATAAGGGTAGGGGGAGATTAAAACGCCTTAACCCACCCACCCCTCCCCAAAGGCCTTGGCGAACAGCTATGTTTTACAAACTTGCTGTAATGTTAAAAGGCTTGGGGCCAGG
>QEPC01010345.1:224880-237121 GCA_003113815.1 Sphenodon punctatus | reverse complement strand
GAGAGAGAGAGAGAGAGAGAGAGAGAGAGAGAGCGGGTGTCAGGCATTGGGAGGGAGGGACAGCACCTCAGCAGCACAGGAGCAGTAGCCCCAGCCCAGATGGAGGAGGAGGAGGAGCTGCCAGTCCCAAGACTGCCCCTGGCAAGGGATGGCGTGTGCCACTGCACCATCACTCCTTGTCCGGGGCAGCTCGGTGAATACCAGCAGAGAAAGGTTCACCTTCTGGGTCCCCCACAATGGAGAACACCCTCTCTCTGGGGACACTAGTTGGTGGGCAAGACAGGATACCCTTGGCCACTTTGGACAGGGCCAGTCACATGTTGGCCTTGCCGGCCCAGTAGGCCAAGGGATCGCTGCTGGGATCAATGCATGGCTCCTCCTCCAGGTAGGTCTCCACTGCATCTGACGTGCCATTATACTCCCTCTGGTAGCTCTGGGTGGGCACCACCTGCCCCACTGCTCTCAGCCACGCTGCTTGATTGAACACAGGGAACACAGGGAGGGGTAAAAACAAAAAATAACCACTATTCTATCTAAGCTAAGCTAAATAAATGAATGAGAATATGGGGGTAGATGGGCTGGATGGGTGAAATGGGAGGAGGATGGCAAGAGCTGGGAAATGCTGGGAGAGGGAGCCTTCTGAAACGCCTGCTGTTTAGGAACAGTGGCTAACTCAGAAGATGTTGGGAAGGGGGGAGGCCTCATTGGCTCTGTACAGCCTCGCCCATGGCCAATTGCAGACTGCGAAGCTAGTGGTCTGAGGTAAAAAGGGATGGTGATTCAGCGTATGGCTGCTACTCCAAGCCTCTCCACCTGTGGTGCCTGGAAGTCTGCTCCTCAGCTGAGTCAGATGACTCCCCCTCCCTGCTACATTTGGCCTTCCAGTGACCTGACAGTGACACCACATTTTAGCCCCTTCCGAACTGAACCGAACGCGATCTGAACTGACCTAACTGTTTGGTCATTTCGACGTTTGGAATTGAGTTCGATTCAGTCAGTTCGTGTTCGGATTCCGATTCAGGTTCGGTCATCCGAACAGGCTGAGTTCGGGTCGAACTCCGAACTTCCGAACCGCGTTTGCTCATAGCTAGACAATTCCAGCAAATGTGTCCTGGTTTGTCATGGTGTCAGCAAAGCTTTAGCCCTGCACTATCCTTCAGTTCCTCAGATTGTAGCCCAGCTGAAGGTTTAGTTTGGAACCCTGGGATCTCCCCTTTCTGATCTATTATGCTCATTATTGAGCCAAGGGGCACTATTTCTGGGGCAGCAGCTGTCTCTTCTACAGCCTCCTTATTAAGTAGAGGAATTTTCCTTTTCAGCTCCTAACCGAAACCTTTTCTCCCGTGTACATGCCACCCTTTAGACCCCTTATGTTTAACACAATTTCTCAGTCTGTGACCAAATTTCCTACAACCCCAACATTTCATCTGGGTTTCAGAATTAAACCAAGGTCTCTCTGGGCACCCGGGTTTTTCCCAACTTTTATATTCAGGAGTCCAGGCACCCTTCTTCCTCTGGCATTTGCAGTCTCTTGCAAAATGTCCCCAAGTCCACAAACAAAATAAGCTCCTTGAGTGGCAATCCTTCCCCAATTCTGCGAGTACCTCGGGGTTGCTGGTTGCAATGCTGGCTCTTTAGCTTCAGGTTGCTGATGCTCTTTTGTAGAAAGCTTTCTGAACACTCTTGGCATGTACAGAGTTTTTCTCCTGTGTGGATTCTTATTTTTAATCTAGTTAATTCTGAAAGTGAAAGAAATCACACACATATGGAATATCCCATTATCTAAAACCCTTGACCCTTTCTGATTTGCTCACAGAGTTGTGCATTTTACTTACTATTTCATGCCACCAACATTTCATAGGGCGATTTCAGACGAGACGGGGTTGCATTCGCCCTGTCTCGGAATCACCCAGATGATTCCCCACCAGGATCACTCCGGCACGTCCAACCGACGTGCCGGCTGATCCTGGCGGGTCTCTTATACACATCTAGATGTGTATAAGAGACACGTCCAACCGACGTGCCGGCTGATCCCGGCGGGGAATCAGGGAGGGGATGGGGCCGCACGGCGTAACGTGCGGCCGCACGGCCCCGCCCCCCACGCTCCCCTGCTGTCTGCCCTCTAGGGAGATGTGCGGGCGCCGCGGCCTATGCCGCTGCAGCGTCTGCCCAATTTGACCATGGCCCGGAATCCCACCGGGGATTCCAGGCCATGGACACCGGCCAGATGTTAAGCTTGGTTGATTCCCGCCGGGGATCTCTTTGACCATGCTTTCATGGATTTTCGCGCAGGGAGCCCTGGAAGCATGGTTGAAATTGACCCCATGTGGGAATTGATCGTGGCAAACATCTGGCAGCTGCCAAACAGACGTGCAGGGCATTTTGACCCCATGTGGGTATTCACTGTGAGCTCGTAATGTCTGAAAATACCCAACATCTTTATATCTGTATTCACTGTGAGTTTTTTTTATTATTATTTATTGTGTATTCCATAGTAATGTGTGAACTTTAATGGTAACTTCTCCCACCACCCCACCAACCATATAGTCAACCAGCCACCAGAGCCCCATTCTGCGAAGGGTCCTGACCCTGCCACCTCAATATATTTGCATACTTGACATGTAGGCAGCTAGAAATCCTTTGAAGTGTGTTGTAAGAATGGTGTCTCTGAACTAAATATGACTTCATGTTCAGTAAGATAATCTGTATTTGATCCTATGAATTAATATCCATATTTGTCTTTGTCATGGTTCACAACTTCATTTTGTGATTTCAGGATTTGTTCAGTTTAGCAGTGGTACTATTTAGCGTTGATGATGTATACTCAGATAAGTGAGAACACAATTTGCCCCTTTAGGAATGCAGTTTGTTCTATTTGCACTCTCCCTGATCCTTAACTGGATTAAATGAGTAGAACATTAAATAAAACCACTAAAGTGAATGGAGTACCGAATACCAAAATGCTAAAATATGAAAGTAATCAAAATACTGATTGTGTAGTACCAAATAATCAAAATATCTGAAAAACTGAGTCTGAAATAACCAAAATGAATATTCTTATCTGCAGACAAAGCAGGAAATGAATAGTGCTTTGAACTTGCATCATTACAAATGGATATGAATGCACCAAATTGGCTGATTTCGGTATGTATACCTAATATTCATTTCCACCCTAGCTACCTACGTAGCTAGGGCGGAAGCTAGCTATGAAAACTTTGTGAATCTGCTTCTTAGGTTCATACTGAAAACTTTGTGAATCTGCCTCTTAGGTTCATAATTCATCTGAAAGATGATGATGATGATGATCCCACCCCTCCTACCACCAGCAGCTAGGAGCGACTCATAAAAACAATACAATGAAATGCAATAAAAATCCAAATATATTCAATTAAAACAAGAAACAGACAAAAACCAAACCAACAGTGAACTGCTAATATATTAACAAACTAACCAAAGACCCCTCCCTCCAACCTCCAACCAATCCCCTTCACGAAATGCGTAGTGGAAGAGCCAAGCCTTACAATTCCACCAGAAGGTGAGAAGATCTGGCCTGGGATGGACACACACCAGGAGCGTGTTCCACAGCACTGGTGTGGCCACTGAGAATGTTTCCATTCCGTGGCCACCCACCGACAATGCAGGTCATTCAGGAGGGTGCCCCTCGATGACCACAGAAGCCACCTCAGGGCCCATGGGGTGAGGCTATCCCACAGGTAGATATGGCCCAGACTGTTTAGGGCTTCATAGGTTATCACCAGCACCTTGGAATACTATAGGAATCTAGTGCAGGGCATGGAACACTGGTGTAATATGGTCATGATGACCTGTCCCCATTAACAGGTGGGCTGTTGCATTCTGCACTAGCTGCAGTCTCTGGACCATCACCATGGGCAGCCCAGCGCATAGCGCATTTCAATAGTCTATCCCCAAGGTGACAAATGCATGGCTGATGGTGGAAAGGTCAGAATATGAAATATACGGGCGGAGCCTTGTCACCAGATGTAGTTTTCAATGGACCCAGGTCCTGCCGTCTTGATACTTTCCCAGTGTTTGGAGGTCGTGGCAGTTTGGATAAGGCAGAGCAGACTGAAACTGAACCCAGATAAGATGGAGGTGATGGTAGTGGGGAGGGCGAAGGAGGTGTCGGCTCCTCCCATTGGGGGGTTCTGCCCTCTGGTTGCCCAGCAAGTACGGAGTCTGGGGGTGATTTTGGATGTGGACCTCCGCCTGGATCGGCAGGTGGAGGTGGTGGCTAAAGCTGACTTCCGCCAACTGTATTTGGTGCGGGGGCTGTGCCCATACATCTCCAGATCCAACCTGGCCACTCTCATCCATGCCTTCATCACTTCGAGGCATGACTACTGCAATGCACTCTACGCTGGGCTTCCCTTGATATTGGGTGATTTCAGACAAGACGGAGCGGCATTTGCCCCATCCTGGAATCACTCTTCAGATTCCCCACTGGAATCAGCCCGTCACGTCCAACAGACGTGCCAGCTGATCCGGGCGGGGAATCGGGGAGGGGGCAGGGCCGTGCGACGCAATGTGCAGCCGCATGGCCCCTCCCCCCACGCTCCCCCACTGCCCGCCCTCTGGGGAGACGGGCAGGTGCCGCAGCCAATGCTGCCACAGTGCCCACCCGAATTGACCACGGTCCGGAATCCCACCGGGGATTCTGGGTCGTGGTTTCCGCCCAGACGAGACAGGCCCCTTCATCGCGGCGGGGAATCACATTCACCACATGATTGGCGCCAGCCCCACCCGTTCTGCCTACCATGTGGTGAATGTGATTCCCTGTCATTATTGACCGTGGTTAACATCTGGGGGGGAACTTCCGGTTCCCCAACAGACATTACGAGGCCATTCCCCACCACAGGGTATTGACTGTGGTTGAACATGGTCTCGTAACGTCTGAAAATACCCATTGATTTGGAGACTGCAGCTGGTTCAGAATGCGGCAGCCCGTCTCCTTATGGGGACAGGTCACTGTGAGCACATTACACCAGTGCTCCGTCCTCTGCACTGGCTGCCTATAGCATACCGTGCTAGTATTGGTATACAAAGCTCTATACGGTTTTGGCCCCTCTTATCTCGGGGACCGCCTCGCCTTCCGTGACTCAGGATGGACCCTCTGATCCACTGGGGGCGCCTATCTGGAGGTCCCCCATATAAGGCGGGGGGCTACCATGGAGAGGGCGTTCTCAGTGGTTGGGCCATGGTTGTGGAACTCCCTTATGAAGGAAGCCTGCCTGGTCCCGGGTCTGCTCGCCTTTCAGCGGGCATGCAAGAGTTGGCTGTTCACCCAGGCCTTTGGAGGGGAGGGGGTGAGGGAGGGGTAAATGGGGGAGATTGGTGGGGTGGGGAATTTGGGGAATTAGAGGGTAGGGTTAGGGTTGGGTCTGTCTCTTATACACATCTAGATGTGTATAAGAGACAGCACCTGGATATCCAGGTGCAGCTGAGGATCCAGGAGCATCCCTAGGCTCCACACCTGGGAGGACAAAACTCTATCAATGATGGGTGCTCCCCATTTTCCCAGAACCCCGACCCTGCCATTGAGCATCACCTCTGTCTTATCGTGATTAAGCTTCAATCTGCTTGACCTCATTCAATCCCCCATAGCCGCCAAACACTGGAAAAGCACCAAGACTGCAGGGCCTGGGTAAGATGAAATTGAGAGATGCAACTGGGTGTCATCAGCATACTGATGACACCGCACTCCCAACCCACACACAACCTCCCCCAGTGGCTGCATATATACATTGAGCAGAATCAGGTGTCCTTAATAAGGGAATTTGGCTATTAATTGTAAATATTTTATCATGTTTAGTATAAAATTCAAAAAGGGGTTAAGTGTCCTTTCTTGTTTTTTACCCCTGTTTGGGAAGTCTGAAAGATGGCTGTATTAATTTTCTTTTTAATTCGCTCTGTATAAATCTACAAAATTTTGGCACGGGAACTTTGTTGTCCTAGTTATTAGATTGATGCTGGGATGTGTGTTGGTGACTATGTCATTCCCTAACCAGAGAGAGTCTCTTGGTTTGTAGTACTTTTTTCTGGATATATTGTATTCTGTTTGTAATCTTGTTATGACTTTTCGTCCAAAACAATAAACTATATCGATTGATTGACATTGAACAGAAGCGGGGAACAGAATGGAACCTGTGAGACCCCACACATGAGGTCCCTGGGGGATGATGAATAGTTCCCCAGTACCACCCGCTGAGATCTATCAGCAAGGAAATATTATCGCTTTTGGCGAGGGGTAGGGGTGGGGTGGGGGGTGGGGTTTCCCCCCACGTATTGTAATTGTAAATTGTTTAACATTTTTGTTATATTTTTATTGAATGTTGTTCACCGCCCTGGACTGCCCTGAGGGCAGGAGGGGCGGGATATAAATTTAAAATAAAAAAAATATTTTTTTTTAAAAAAAATAACCACTGTACAATGGTCCCATCTACCTCAGCTAGGGATGGGCGAACGCGGTTTGGATATTCGGAGTTCGGACTGAAGTCAGTCTGTTTGGACGTGTGAACCGAACGTCTGAAACAAACTCTCGAATGACCGAACAGTTCGGTTGTGTTCGGATGAGTTCGGGAGCAGGAAAAACGTCTTTTCAGGGCCAAAAATTAGGTTTTGGTTTCGTTTAGGTTTTGGTTTTGATAGCGCTATTTTTGACTGTTTGGCCAAGTTCGGCCAACCCGAACTTGACTGAACCAAACTATCGAACCCGAACTCGGGTTTCGAACCAAACGACCGAACATCCGAACATCTGAACCGCATTCTGTTCACCCATCCCTAACCCCAGCTAGGTCTCACAGGCTAGTCACCAACACCACATGGTTCACTGTATCAAAAGCCATGGACAGATCAAGCAGAACCAACAAGGTCAAATTCCCCTTGTTGAGTTCCAAATTCAGGTAATCAACCAAGGCCACAAGCGCCATCTCAGTGTCATATTGTTGGGCCACCACTCACTCAATAACCTTCCCTAAAAAGGGAAGCTTAGAGACAGGACAGTAACTGGTCAGCAAGTCAACATCAAGTGATGGTTTCTTGAGCAATGGCCGGACCCCCACCTCATTGAGGCATTTCAGCACCCTGCCCTCCTGAAGGGAGGCATTAATCACACCCACCAGAACTAGCCCCAATAACTCCCTGCTGGCTTTCACCAAGGGCAAGGATCTATTCACACATAGTGGCCCTAAAAGACCCCAGCACATCCCCCGCATCAGCAGGTGTCACCAATTGAAACTGATCCCACAATTTATTATCAGACAGGAAATTCCTAACCCCTGGCTCTGCCACTGCCCCTAAAAGGGTGGAGTCATAGTCGTACTGAATGCAAGTGATTTTCTCTGCAAAATATGCCATAAACATATCACAGCAGGTACTGGATGACTCCAGTAACAGGTGGAGACAGACTGGACTGACCAAACCTCTCACCACCTGGGCGCAACTTAGCAGATGCTAAGATGGTAGCAAAGAACCCCTTCTTTGCTGCCCACACAGTTACAGCATAGTCCTTCAAACATGATCTATGATGCAATCAGTTATCTTCATCGCGAGAATGGCACCACTGGCTCTCTAACAGTCTCCACTCGTGCTTCAGCCACCCCAGGTCGTCCGTAACCCATGGGGACTGCTGGTGCCAAAAAGCTGGAGCAGATACTTGGGAGCCACCCGATCAATGGCCTTAGCCAACCAGTCATTCCAGAAGTCCACAAGTTCATTGATGGGGTGGCCGTAGAGGTCTACAGGCAACTCCCCCAGAGCATTCAAGAAGTCAATCAGCTCCATAAGTCTCCAGGGGTGGACCATCCTAATAGGTCCTGCACCCCGCTGGGGGCATAAGTATGCCAGGATGAGGGCTTGCAGGAGGTAATGATCTGACCATGACAAGGGTGAACTTACAACACCCCCAATCATAGGCCCCCCTACCTCATGTTCAGCGCAAAATATCAAGTCCAGAGTATGCCTTCTCTCATGTGTCAGGCCAACTACTACTTGGGACAGGCCCATGGTTTCCATGGAGGCCATGAACTCCTGCTCTTCTGCACCCTTGGCATGGATGTTGAAGTCAAGTCACATAAAACTATAAGATGCTCTTGCTTTGCATCCTGCCCTTTTGTTCATTCATGAAGCACTCCGATTGTGGATTGGGGGGGGGGAGACAGGAATTTTGGAAGGTGTTGAAGTGTACTCTGAAGGGTAACATCCATTGGAATTGGGCACCTAACTCCAGGAGACACCTTTGAGAGGCCTGACTAAATGTGACAATTCCTGCACAATACATTTTGAATTCCTGTTTTATCTGACTTCCGTTTTTATATTCCCTCCCAATCATTTCCAGATATATCTGGAATAATTATTAGATGACAACATTCATACCGATTCATCTTTCTGTCATAGCTTAAAATAATGGATACCAGAAAGCTCTCAGGGCTCAGATTAACATAAAGCAGTGATTAAATTTCAGTTGTGACACTGTCCTACAGCATTGCACCAATAGCAGTATCATCAGCAAACATTCCTCACTATGCTATTCCCTGTAATAATAAAATCTACAATCCCCAAATAATGTGCAATAAAATAGATACTGATGTAGTCTAGTTCAGTGGTGAGGAACCTCTAGCATTGATCTAAAAAATCACCCATGTCTAGTTTTTAAAATTATTTTATTTTGCTGCTTTCCAATTCCTGGATTTGACCTCTGGATGGATCCAGTTCCTACCCTCAATCACTGAAAGAATGTTTTCAGTGGAAGGGAGAAGCAATTAAGTTATGGACTGGTGATGGCATAGATCTATGATTTTAATCCCCGCCCTGCCTTTCCTCATCTCGAGCACTCCCCTTAAGCACCTTTGTCTCCCAAATCCTATGTGACCCATGGAATTTGTATTTACTTTCAGTATGGTCCATAGGAGTAGAAGGGAGATAGTTTCCCACCACTGGTCTATTTGATAAAGAGGCAGTACGGTGTAGTGAACTAGGTAATGAACAGGACATCAGGGAATCTGGAGACCATTTCCAGACTTCTTAGTCAAATCACTTGTCTCCTCTGTATTCCTCTCTACTTCTTTGTGTGTGTGCATTTTTAGGCTCTAATCCACGAGACCCTTGCATGTCAGTCATTCCACTGAAGTCAATGAAACAATGTTCTGTAACTTTTTCAGTTTCAAAGCCTTAGACCATGAGGTTTTTAGGTCAGTGGCCTAACAAAGGTCTATCATATGACCCATAGGGCACTTACCTCTTGGGGCAGAACAGAGCACAAGTAGTGGTAGTAGGAAGACAAGAAACGAGCTCAATAATAGACAGAGAAGAGAGAGATAAAGGGGACACTTAGTAGGGCACTGGTCTTGAATGGGAGATATAGGACACATAGGGTGAAAACAGAAGTGTTGGCCGCACAGTGGCAGCCTGTCCCTGGTCGGGAAGCCACCACGAACATGGTTCATACTGGGTTGGGATACTGAATAGATATGTCGACGTTCAGGGCACCAAGAAGGGTGGAGAGGATGCCAAATATGCAGCATTCCACCACCCACCATGACAGGCAGCCATATCAGCCAATGACAGCCAGCTATGGTGGACAACCATGGCAGACCCAACCTGGGCCATGTTGATGGCCCAGGAACAGATGTAATAGTCCACTGTGGCCCGCTTTGAGCCGGTTGGGTAAACCTTAACCTGGGCTATGACTTTGGGGTTTCCCAAGGTCAGAGTCCAGGCTAGCTTCTAACACGGCCTGGGGCAGTCTTGGGCCAACATCTGGCAGTGCCTGCACAGATGTGTAGGTGAGTTCCCAAGCATGCCACAGCAGGCCACTATCACATCTGGTTTTATCCATACACACACACCCCAGGATCCACTTGATTGCACCCTTGATTCAAGGCAGAGATTATTCTTTGTGTTTGTAAAGGGCTTAGCACAATGGGACTTTGATTCTTAAGAAGGTACTCTGCTCCTTCTTCCTCTACTAATAATGAAGCAGCCAAGTGTCTCATCCTATAGTTCCCCATTTTTCTCTCTTCTCTGTCTATTATTGTCCTTGCTTCTTGCCTTTAAATGTTCTACTCTTTGATTACATACCATAATGTTGTTTTGTTTGACAAATACTGTCTTTTAGTCAAGTACAGCTGTGTTTCACAAATTCTCATTGAGTAACTACACAACAGAACACACACATACCAGTGAGTGAAACATAACTATGAAAACTTTACAAACTGTTTCTAATTAATGAGAGAGAATTATATGCAGCACCTTTTATAAGGAAAAACAAACAATAGTTTGTTCATAGTCAGAGATTATAAAACACTTTATTGTCTGCTCCCTACTTATTCTGTATATGTGTAAAGTTATCAATGACTTTGATTTATAGAGATTTGTATTCCAAAGGGGAATACCTTCCAAGGAAATGGCTTTAAAATGCAGCTCTAATACTTATTTAGTAGGTGGAACTGGTGCCCTGTACCTTATCAGCAATAAATTATACTCCTGTTAAACTTGCTGCTAAACAAGGAGTTACAGTCCTATTAAAATCCAATTAAACATGCATCACATTTGATGGATATAATTAGAACAACTGTAGAGGGTAAATGGTTCAAAGCACCGTAGGTGGAAAAAACGTTAGTTGAGTGCTAAAAGGAAAAGTAGTACAGAATCCAAGGAATTTTAATCTCCTTATGAAGTGACTGGCTTCTTCCTCCTGCGTCTTATTTCACTTAATAACCGTAGGAAGTAGTATCAAAAAGCACATCCAACGTTTGCTGCTACCAGTGATAATAGCATGTTGATTTGTAACAGGCCAAACATGTTGATTTGTAATCCTGAGGAACATTGTGGATTGATTAGGAAGAGGCTCTGTAAGCACAAACAAGCAACTTGGCTTGACTTAAACTCACTACACCAATATCCCTATCTACCCACATAAATTAACGGTAATATAACTAATGGACCTGTTCTGCATATTTGTATTTTTGAGGTCCAATCCTACTTCCATGGATGTCAATATAGAGATGCTTGGATATCAACAGGGATTAAAAAGGGTCATTATAGATAACATGGAATCCGATACAAAGTTCTTTCAACCACTGACTTCAGCAACCTGTGCAATTCATATCCATAGACCCCCAAACATGTATGATTTTTGGTGTGGAGCACAGGAGTTAGTTAATAATAATAATAATAATATTAATATTAATGTTAATGTTAATGTTAATGTTAATGTTAATGTTAATGTATTTATATAAACACTGCCCTCCCCACCAAACAATGCTCAGAGCACTCACAACATAAGAAATACAAAACAATATAAAATAAATTTAAAATAGTTAACTGTACTGTTACTCCTATAGAGAAATAAGGTTACTCTTATAATTAAACATGCAAAATTTAAGTAAAGACTTCCTTTGAAATAACTTAAATCTCATAGTGATTTTAACTAAATTCAAGAGTACTGTTCTCCAGCTAAGGCTCTCATTCTATACAGCAAAAGTGCACATGGCATATTCACCAATCACCATACTTATTTCCAAAGCAAAGGGGCAAATTGTGTCCTTACTAGGGATGAGCGAACGCGGTTCGGAAGTTCGGAGTTCGGCCCAAACTCGGCCTGTTCGGATGACCGAACGCGAACACGAACATGAACATACCGAACAGAACAGAACACCTAACGGCAAAATGGCCGAACAGTTCGGTCAGTTCGGATCGCGTTCGGGTGAGTTCGGGTGGCAAAAAAAGGTTCACAGTAAGGTGACAGGGAGGGGTAGTACTAGTCACTGAGGAGCAGACTTCCAGGCACCAGGGGTGGAGAGACTTGCAAGAAATGAAACTATCTGCCTCCCCCCTTCCCAAAACCTTCTGAGATAGTTGCTGTTCTTGAACAGCAGGCGTTGAGTAGGATTATTAGATTGCTTTAAGTTTCATTTCAGTTTTGTACTGAAATGAAACTTAAACCTTAAACTGAAACCTTGTGTTTGTGATTCCCCCAACATCCCATATATAGAGAGATAGAGAGATATAGATAATATATAGAGAGGTAAAAAAATAGGTTAGGAATAGTAGTTGTAGGAGCTAGCTTAGTGATAGAGATAGCATTAGTGATTTAGTTTTTGTGTTTGTAGGAGTAGGCCTGTGTACTTATTAGATAATCCATTTAGTTCATAGCATTTAGAATAGTTAATAGCAGTTAGATTTAGTGTAGATATATATATAATATTAGATTAAAAAAATAAAT
>QEPC01010345.1:122316-223765 GCA_003113815.1 Sphenodon punctatus | reverse complement strand
CATTGAATCCTTTCCCTCTCCCTCTTTATATATATTCCATCCCTGATTCCCTTCCCCAGTTTTTTATTCATTTTGAGTAGCATTAGATTGATTTAGGTTTCATTTCAGTGTTGTACCCCCCCCCCTCTCTGTGTTCTTTGTGTTTCCCCCCCCCAAAAAAATATATATAGATAGATAAATATTAGATTAGAGATAGTAGAGTTGTAGGAGTTAGCTAAAATAGAGATAGAGTTTAGAGATTTTTTTAGTGTTTGTAGGAGTAGGCGTTTGTACTTATTAAATAGATAATCCATTTAGTTGATAGCATTTAGAATAGTTATAGCAGTTAGATTTAGTGTAGATAGATATATAATATTAGATTAAAAATTAAATAAATGTTTTTTTAAAAATAAAATAAAAAAACAACAACATTATTTTGGAGGGAGAAATGGAGAAGGGAAGGAGAGGCCGGTCTGCTGCCCGTAGGTGAGGCAATGGGGCATGTGCCAGAGGCAGAAAGGGCCATGCCAGATGAGTGGCAGCAGGCAGCAGCAGTAGCCCAAATGATGCCCCAAACTCAGCAGGGCATCCTTAGCTCCCTGGTCGACCGGGGGAGGAAGCTGGTGGGATTCTTCAATAGGAGCATGAAGGGCAGCAAGCTCCTCAGGGAGAAGCAGGCCGAGCAAGGGTCCCCGGTACAACAGTTCATCCAGGATGTCTCCACCAGGTGGAATTCCACCTTTCTGATGCTCAAGCAGCTTCTTGAGCAGAAAGCCGCCCTGCATCAGGTGGAACTGGAGACAGACATTGAGGCACCTCCAGTGTAGAACAGGGAGGAATGGGAGATTCTCGCTCACACGTCTTCGTCCTGAGACCGTTCCTGGCCGTGATGGAGACCGTGAGCAGCTCCACCACCACCTTCAGCCAGGTGACCCCACTGGTTCATAGTCTCCAGAGGAGCCTGGATGAGATTCTCGGGGGGACGGGATTGTGACCCTCCAGGGAGGAAAATCTCTGATGAGGCGCTTGACCTGGCATGGAAGCTAAACGCGGGGCTGAGTGCGTGCTTTGATAAGCTCCTGCACTGGGAGGAATATGTCCTGGCAACCATGCTGGACCCCAGGATCAAGGGATGCATGGTACGTGAGACAGCGGTCAATGACCTCCAGAACGTTGCGCTGGTGCAGAAGGTCTGGCAAGCAGAGCGGACTATTCAGCAGGACGCCCCTGGGGAAGGTGGGAGTGGGAGCAGTGACCGCTTCTAGCCATCTGGGTCTATTCCTGCCACCATCCCTAGAAGTAGCAGCAGCACCAGCATCGGGATGAGCAGCAGTAGCAGGACCCCTACTGCCAGCAGCTCCTCCTGTGTGCAGGCCACTCTGGGGTGCATGGGGCCCAAAACAAAAGGGCAAGCAACATGGCTGAGGGCAGTGGGGCAGGTGGTGCCCACACAGAGCTACCAGAGGGAGTATGATGGTGGAGACCTACCTGGAGGAGGAGCCATGCATTGATCCCAGCAGTGATCCCTTGGCCTACTGAGCTGGGAAGGCCAATGTGTGGTTGGCCCTGTCGAAAGTGGCCAAGGGTATCCTGTCCTGCCCACCAACCAGTGTCCCTAGCAAGCGGGTGTTCTCTGTGGCAGGGGGCATTTTCTCCCCACACTGCCTGAGACTGGGGGCCAAGTAGGTGGAGCAGTTGCTCTTCTTGAAGGGCAACCTTCCGCTGCTGGGATTACCCAAGCTGCCCCAGGACAGTGATGGTAAAGTGGCACACACCATCCCATGCCAGGGGCAGTCGAGATGGGGCTCCTCCTCCTCCTCAATCTGGGCTAGGAATACTGCTCCTATGCTGCTGAGGTGCTGTCCCTCCATCCCAATGCCTGGCACCTGCCCTGCCTCTCTCTCTCTCCGTCCCCACCCCACCCCAATATTAGACGGCCTCGGCCGCCTTATCTGACTAACCTCATAATGCAGGGTGGCATTGGGAAACAAACTGTAAGCCTGCCAGCCGGCCTATGGCTACACAATCTCAGTCTGCCTATGTGACACTGACTGGCTCTCTCTCTCTCTCGCTGCACAGTCTTTGCTAGCCTATATGAGTGCCCTGCTGCCAATGTCCCAGCCTGCCTGCCATACTGCTTCTCATGCCATGCTGCTTGTCTGCCCGCCCAGCTTGCCACCAAGCTCAAAGCATGAATGCCTCAGTCCGCCTTCCTGCCTCCCATGCTAAGGTGCCTGTCTACCCACCCAGGTTGCCTAGGTCAAAGCCTGCCCAAGCCTGCCTGCCCTACTGCCTCTCATGCCACGCTGCCTGCCTGCCCACCCACCCAGGTTGCAAAGCTCGAACCCTGAATCAGTCTGCCTGACTGCTGCTCATGTCACACCACCTGACTGTCTGCCCTAGCAACCAATGTCTGCTGCTGCTAGTGCCAATGGTCCCCAGGCCTATATGATGTCTGTGCCAAGGGTTCTGTACCCTGCCAACCAATGTGTGCTGGTGCCAGTGGCCCCTAGGCAAGGCTTCTATGCCGTCTGTGCCAAAGGTTCTGTACCCAGGTAACCAATGTCTCCTGCTGCTGCCAATGGCCCCAAGGCCTACATGCCATCTGTGTCAAGGGTTCTGTACCCTGGCAACCAATGTCTGCTGGTGCCAATGGCCCCCAGGCCAGGCCTATATGCCATCTGTGCCAAGGGTTCTGTACCCTGGCAACCCATTGTCTGCTGGTGCTAGTGCCAATGGCCTCCAGGCCAATATGTTGTCTGTGCCAGCCAAGGGGTCTGTACCTGGGAAACCCGATGGCTCCTGCTGCTCCCTATCATGCCATGCAGTCTGCTGCCTGCCCAGGCTGCCAAGTTCAAAGCCTACCTGATTGCCACTCATGCCACACTGCCTGCCTGCCTGCCCAGGCTGCCATTGCCAGCTCAAAGCTTCCTCAGACTGTCTGCCTGCCTGCCACTCATGCCAATCTGCCATGACTGCCTGCCTGCCTGCCCACCCAGATTGCCAAGCTCAAATCCTGCCTGAATGCTGCTCATGCCACTCTGCCTGCCTCCCCCGGCAACGCAAGTTTGCTGCTGCCAAAGCCTCCCCCCCACCCCAGCCTATATGCTGTCTGTGCAAAGGGTTCTGTACCCTGGCAACCTGCTGCTGCCAAAGGCCCTTAAAAATACTGTCTGTGCAAAGGGTTCTGTACCATAGCAACCAGCAATCCACTGTCTAACCACCAGCACCCACTGACCACTGCCAAGGAGCTTGTCTCTCTTTCTCCCTGGCACACCCACACAGACACAAACCTTGCCCCTCCTGGGTGGCTGTCTGCAAGTTGAGACCCTGCTGCTGCCTGGCACATATTTGGGTTAATACTTTAACTACACTACATGTGAAACCAGCCAGATATTGCTTGTAGGAATCGAAAAGCTGTATGAGATTCTGCCACCTGCCAGCAAGAACTTCAGCACATAGGGATAAGAGATTGGACATGTCAAATGAAGCACGTAACAACAAATATAACAACTTTTATTAAAACTATTTAAACAACAAAACAACAACAACATTATGAAACCAAAACCAAACACTGAAAGGAAACTTATAAAGGAAACTATTAGTCTCTGGGCCTGTCCTCCGGGACTTGGGAGAAAGGCAGAAGGCGTTGGGGTGCAGCAGAGGACTGAGGGGTGACCACCTGGTCCTCTTCCATCTCGTAGCCATGGGAGATGACAAACTCCATGGCCCCTGCCACATCCCGATGCCACCTGGAGACCACCTGGTGGTACAGTTCCAGATGTTCCATCTCGTCGGAGACATACTGGGCATACACCTCCACCTTCTTTTTCTCCACCTTGAGCACCTGGAACTGTTACATCAGGTGGTTCTCCAGGCAGCGTATGCCCTTCATCATTTGGCGGCCAGGCCTCTCAACTTCGGCCCAAAAGGCCTTGGCCGCAGCAGGCTCCCGGGGCCCGGGGGACACCACATTGGGGCTGGAGGAGGGGGAAGGGCTTACATACCGTTGCTTCTGGGTTGCCTTCCCCCCCTTCTTCTGGCACTGAGGCTGAGTCTCCATGGCCACGCCAGAGTCCTCTTGCCACCTCACCTTCAGGCCGTGAAGCTTTTCAATATGGGCAATGCGCCCCGATGTGGTCCCCTCTTTTTGTCTCATGATTCTTTTGACACAGAACTAAAGAGCATAAAAAGATAGGAACATATAAAGTTCCATACTGTGTCAGACCAATGGTCTGTCAAGCCCTGCCTACATTCTCTCTCCACAAGTGGGTGAACTGGGTGGCCAATCTCTCTCTGCAGGGGACTTCCGTTCCTAACAGGTCATAAGACAATCCATTCCCTGTTGTTCCAGTCCCCTTGCCTTGCCTTGCATATGTCGATTCCGTCGCCCATCTCATAAAATCTCCAGACAATCCGACCTTCTCCGCCGAATGTCTGGGGGTGTCATTGGCAACCTCCACCTAGAGGTCTTCCTTTGCCTGGCACTGGTGCTGGGGCCGGCATCCAATTCCTCTCTGAAATGGGAACACATTAAGAACACCAAAGTAAAATCATGCATTTATGATGATGTCTCTAGTCCTCCCTCCTTGGGGTGCTAGGGATGGCAACAGGAGATGTGACCCTGGCTGGAACGTGCAAATCCTGCCCTCCTTGGGGTGCTAGTAGCAATGGCAACTTGAAGTACCCTTGCTGGCACGTGCAAACCTTGCCCTCCTTGGGGTGCTAGGGGATGCTAGGGATTGCAACTAGAAAGGCCATGGCTGGCACATGCAAATCCTGCCCTCCTTTGGGGTGCTAGGGGATGCTAGGGATTGCAACTAGAAAGACTTGCTGGCACGGGCCCCCCTTGGGGTGCTGCATAGGGATGAGACCCTTGCTGACACGTGAAAATCCTGCCCTCCTTGGGGTGCTAGGGGATGCTAGGGATTGCAGCTAGAAAGGCCCTGGCTGGCATGTGCAAATCCTGCCCTTATTTGGGGATGTGTAGGGAATGGGATGGCAACTAGAGAGTGGAGACCCTTGCTAACCTGGCACATGTGTGGGTGGGGATGCTGCCCGTGCTCATGCCTGACTACTGGAAGAGCCCCCACACTACAGTGCACTCTCTCTCTGTGGAAGACATCCACTGCTACCCGCTGATGCCCACTGTTTGTTACCCACCACCCACGCAGTCACCCTTACAAACCTGGCAGCACGTCCTGTGCCTGCCGCTTGCTCCTCATCTGTGGAGCCGGCCATCACCACCAAAGGTCCAGGGGAAGCGACCTCTTCCTCCTCCTCTGAGAGCACCACATTGACCCCCAGCTGTGGCATCAGCACAACACACAGCCAAGCCAACAAAAACCACCACACACCACACACAGTAACCCACCACACACCAACACTCACCAACCAGACAAACAACACAGCCAAACCAAACACAAACAGCCAAAACACATGAACCAAACAGCCACCCAGTCAAATACACACTCTCTCACCACCCAGCTCCCCACGCACTCAAATTTCCAGTTTCCGGTGCGATCACGCACTCTCACAATAATTTTTCCAAACACATGACCCGAACCGAACACGACCGAAACAAACGGTCAAACCTGAACTCGGCAAATGACCCGAACACCCAATCCGAACGCCTGATCTGAACGCCCGAACCGAATGGAAACGAACTGAATGGCCAAACCCGAACTGCAGCCTGTTCATACATCCCTACAGCTGGCACCTCTATGTTGCACCCAGCACCAACCATGACGGGCAGCCATGGTGGCCAATGACGGTCAGTCAAGTTGGCCGGCTATGGTGGACCCAATCTGGGCCATGTCTGCTGGGCCACAGCAGATGTGATAGCCCACTGTGGCCCGTTTTGGCCAGATCAGCCAGACCTTAGCCTGGGCTGTGACCTGGACATTGTCCAGGGGTGAGAGCCCAGACCAAGTTTAAACAGAACTATAAAAATAATTTGTAGCTATTAGCGAATATGTTTTCTTTTACATATCGAGATTGTGTTAGTTCAAAATAATATGATATGCTTTCACTTTCTGACAACCAATAAACAACTACAGACGACATGCAGCATTGAAACTTGCTTATTACAAAATTGAGAACATATTTCATATTTATTTATTTATTTATTAGAATTTATACCCCTCCTCTTCTCTGAAGGCTGAGGGTAGATTTATTAAAGTAATAAAAACACAAAAAATATATTTAAAAATCCCTTTAAAAATTCCCACCTTCACCCTAGAAAAGTTGTACACTGCCTCCAGAATATGTTACGGCTCATATGTTCCCCCCATCTCTCAGATTGTAAATTATAGTGCAGGGACCGTGTCTATTCAATTACTTTGTAAAGTGCCAGGTACATTGCTTGTGCTATATAAATGCTTGCTAATATTAAATAAATAATAATAATAATAATAATAATCAATAAATCTGACAGACCTCTGGGGAAAGGGAGTCCCAAATACTGGGGCAGGAACCAAGAATGCTTCTCTGTGGGTCCCTGATGTACGGAGTCTGGCAGGTACCACCTACAAGAAAGCACTCCTGGCCAATTGCAGAGGTCTCAGTGGAGCATGGAAGGAAAAGAGGTCTTGCAGATATGTGGGGCCCAGGCCTTTTAGGGCTTTAAAGGTCAATCCCAGCACAATTGTGCCTGGAAAACTATAGAAAGCCAGTCTATACTGTACAGGTTTATTGTGCTCACGGTGACCCACCCCAAAAAGGAGCTGGACTGTTAGGGATGGGCGAACGCGGTTCAGAAGTTCAGAGTTTGGACCAAACTCGAATAGTTTGGTCAACCAAACCAAATGTGCGAACTGAACTCGAATTTGAACGTTCAGTTTGGATGCATTCGGTGAGTTCGGAATTGAATTTCCATTGGTTTCAATGGAAAACACATTATTGGCTGTAACCTTTTTGTATTTTATGTGATGTGGCTGAGAACTGGGGTGCCTATACATCCAATAGAAATCATTACGTGTACCAAGTTTCAAAATGATTGGATAAAGGAATCCGATTGTAGAAGTGGTTGAATTATTGTATTTTGCAATATTCTACATAAACATCCTTAGCTGCAACCTCTTTGCCTCACATCTAATGTAAGTGAAACTTGTCTGGTTTATACTCCTTCCCATTTTTAATATCTTTGCCAAATTTCAGAAGGATTGGAAAAAGGATCTTGGTGGTATAAGCAATTAACATATAAATGTATGTCTGACTATAAAATCTTTGTAGTCCAACCAGTGTATAAGAAATTAGGCAGGGATATATATTACACTTTCATGATCAGCTATGCTAAATATCAGAAAGATTTTCTAAAGGGTCCCAATTTTATATGCCTGTACAACATATGTAGAGAAGGGGCCTATGCCTGGGATTCTCTTATGTCACTGTGGTATAAGATTGGTTTGTGATGCAAATTGGTCAACAGAAATGTCAATCAAATATCCTCATTCTGTGCTGGGACCATCCCAACATATCTCCCCCACTTGTTTCTGGGAAGTCAGAAGCATCTGTTTAGGAAAGAGTCAATAGAAATTCTCTTATGTCCTCTGTCTCAGTGCTGCAGGATGTGATTGTGATGATAATTGGCCAGCCTGGATGTGTTTAAACTATGTCTCCTGACTGCTGGGATGCTATCTCAGAAGTCCCAGTTATGTTGCTTATGCCCGCCTCAGGGCCGCCCCCTATGCCCACCTCGAAGCCACTACCAATTGGTCCTGTAAAGCTAGAAGCTTGCAGTAATGTGTTTGGCCATTGAATGTGTCTGTCAGTCTTTGGGGTTGCTCCACATCCTTCCTCCTACAGTCTCTCTCCCCCTGCCATGCAGGGTGCCTGCCTCTGACTGGCACTGAATATGCTGATATTCATCTGAATAATGATCTTCATGGGGACAACATCAATTGCTTATATAATTGGGGCCTTTTATCAAAATCTCCTGTACATTTGCTGAAATGGCAGGAAAGGTATTTGATGCATTCTTGCCAAATATCCTGTAAACAGAATGGAATATCAAAAAGTTACAGCTAGAAATGTATTTTCAGGTTAATGTTTTATACCCTTGGGACCCTTTATCCACTCTTTCTGAAAATTGGCAGAAATATTAAGCATATGGAGGGACATAATACACACAAGTCTCATGAACATTGGATGCAAGATAAATAAGTTGTAGCCATGAATGTTTATGGAACTTTTTTTAAAATCACAATATTCAGTTCCCTTTATCTAATCGTTTCAAATTTTGGTACACATAGTGCTCTCCATCGGGGGTACAATCTCCCCAAATTCCATCAAAATCAAACAAGAAATTAAAATGTTCTAGTGGGAAATATGTTTTTCATTTTATTCCCTTTATTTCAAAAACAAAATGTCATTTTCAGTTCCTGATTGCACCAAACTAAAGACTGAACCGAGCCCAACCGAACTGAATACCAAATCTGAACTCAAAATTCGACCCTAATAACCAAACGGCCGAACATCCAAACCTGATTCTGTTTGCACATCCCTACGGACTGCTTTGTTATGCAGCAGCTTCAGGTTCCAAACAGTCATCAAGGGCAGCCCCATAGAGCACATTGCAATAATCAAGCCTTGATGTAATTAAAGCATGGATGATGGTGGCCAGATTTGAATCAAGAAAAAAGGGCTGCAGCCTCCTCACCAGAGGGAGTTGGTGTCATGAAAAGTGTTCCTGGTCACTGACACAACTTCACAACCCAGGAACAGTAAGGGACCCAGAAGCACTTCAAGGCTGCAAACCTGAGTAACTAGAGGGGGCTGGACCCCCTCAAAGACTGGAGTTCCAATCCCCTTCAAGTCACAGGATCCGCCAATCATCATCACTTCAGTCTTGTCAGGATTCAGTTTGAATTACTTCACCCTCATCCAGTCCCCAACTTGTTTATATTCTTCTTATCACTAAAAAGCAGTTGTCATAAACTATTTCCCACTCAGGACTACGTAGTACATTCATTTAATACTATGATTTTTAAAAAATAATTTATGGTAGAATATCCTGACCCATTTGGGTGGTTTTTTGATTCCTTACAGAGTGGTGTACAGAGGACTTATTTTGGGACAGATCCTGGCACCATATACTGCAAGCTTTCTATGCTAATATGCCTTTCCATAGCATTCACCCTAGATATTTTTGATGTAGTTATATTTCCCAGAATAGATACATTTCCCCAGGAATAATACCACTGTTGACCATCAGAGAGAGGCTTAGATGTCCATGAAACAAAATTATTGTAGGAGCTGAACTTGAACTATGAGACTCCTCAAGTGAGAGAAAAGAATTATCCCAGCCTTTAAAACACTCCTCTGGTTCAAGACCCATTCACTTCACCAAGGCCTGTGGTGATGCAGCACTTTGGTCATCGCAAACTCTGTCTCTAAATAGGAGTAAAATGGTCTCAAGTAAACAGAAAAGTGTCTTCGTTACCTTGGCTTTTGACTGAAATAACATTCATATCTAGACATTCTTAGGATGCTATAGACAAATAAAAATATTACCTACCTTGTAAAAAAATTTCTCAAGCACTAGTAACATGCTTTTTTTATAGAACTTTCTATCCCAAAGAGCCTCATGGTATTCCTAAAAGGTCTTCCTACATTCATCCAAAGACTTTACAACATCCAGCTCATGAACAATAGATAGGCTGCAACAATGTTATGTAAAGTGAAACTCTATAGAGAAGACATGAAGGCAAGGTATCTTTATTCATAGGAATTTTTCAGTGTATTCACTGGAATTTAAGAACATAAGAAGAGCCATACTGGATCAGAACAATGGTCCATCAAGCCCAGCACCTGTCTCCGACAGTGGCTAATCTTGGTTGGCTGGAGAAGTACCCAACAGTTCACACTTGGGCAATCCATTCCCTGTTGTTCACTCCCAGTTTCTGACAGTAAGAGGGTAATGCCCTACTGATAGTAAGAGGTTATAAACCTACCCAGCTACTAGCTGCTAATGGACCTATCCTCCAGAAATGTGTCCAACCCTTTCCTAAACCCAGTTATACTACTGACCTTGACCACATCTTCTGGCAACAAATTCTACAACTTAATCGTCGAATTTGGGGCATCTGACTCACCCCAGTCACTACCCAACTCTGCGGGTCCCAGCAGCCTGACACCTTACTGGCCAGGCTGCTGCTCCTCTGCTCTGGATTCCTGACTGCTCCCTGCTTCTTCTTGGCCCATGCTCTGTTCAGCTGAGCTGGAAACTTCTGAGTTGGGTAGAGTGAGCTTTTTCTGAGTGGGGGAGAATGAGGAGACTTCTTCCCATCTTCATGCACCCCCCCCTTGTGAGTGAGAGGACTAAGCAGGGGGATAAGACTATTGCCCTCTTGCACATGATCACTTGCCAAGATTTCGCTTCCCCCTTGGGCCGGCCCAGCCGGACCCTGAATTGGACCTGCTCAATTACATTGGGCTCCTGCATGCACCTCCATCTTGGTCCACTCTTCCTGCTGCTTGCTCCAACACCACATGTTGACTAAGGCCATGAGCTCCTCCCCTCCCATGCAGCTTCCCAGCCCTCCCACCATGACCAAGCTTTCACTGTGCGCATGTGCAACCAGTCGAGGCTCCTCCCCCAGCAAAGCCGAGCCGGGGAAGCCTGCTTCAAATGCATGTGCATGCCGCTGGAGCAAGTTCCCCAGCATGGATGGGGTCAAAAATAGACTTGTTGGTTCGCTATGGCACGTGACCAGGCTGTGGGCCTGGGATCCTCCAGCGGACCAGTTCTGGGCCAGCTAACTACCTGGGCTGGGGCAGCAGCTGGCCCACATCTGGCAGCCTGGAAATAGGTGTCCAGGTGAGTCTCTGGCCCAGGCAGGCCATAGCGGACCAGCATTTATTTATCTAAATAAATAAAGAGACCAGTGTTGCGTCTAATCTATTATCACCCACAGTCTGTTCCCTTTCTGCCTGTGGAAGTCATGATATGTGCCCCAGGTCTCTGAGGCAACTTCAGGCTGAGTCCTGGTGGTCTGCTCTAGGTGTGAACTTCTTTTTATTCCTAGCTTCTGCTCATCTGAGCCTTAATTGCCCTTAATGGGCTTTAAGTGACAAGGGGCAGGGTGCTACATATGGACTTGATCCCCACAAGGACTCACCCACTCACTGCAACTTCTACAACCATACTCTAAATCAGGAGTGAGGATTCTTTTCCCTCCTGTGGGCCACCTTGAAAATTAGTACAAGCCACATAGGAGTTGAAGGAAGACACTCAAGGAGTGTGCTAAGGCTGGAGAAGAAAGGGGGAAATAATTGATCTACAGCACAGATCCATCCCCTATCCTTGAATACATGTCTTCATCTCCTCTTCCTTTCCCTGAACTCACTCTTTCACTGCTTAAGGGTTGGAATTAGATTTGGGGGCCAGATCCAGGAAATGTAAAGGAGACATTCAAAACTGCTGTAGGCTGGATTTGGCCTATGAGCTGGAGACTTCCAGGCCCTGCTCTAAACTATTATATGACAAATATCTAGCTAAATCTACTAATATCCTTTAGCATTTTGCCTTTGTTCCATGAATCTTGCCTCTAAAATAACTTGTAGATTTTAAGATCAGTTTCGACTGGTCACGAAGTTGAATTTTGTCCTGAAAAAATAAATAAATTCAACTCTTTGTCCTGAATCAGGGTGAAAAATCAATGCTTTTACATTTTTAACAAAACAAAAATCCAAAAGTGTGGATTTTTCAAATAGATATCCAAAAATATGGTGCTTGAAATTTTTAATTCCATCTATTCTTTGAGTAAAATAAAAACATATCTTCAGTTATACTGGGCACTTACTCAGACCATCCAGGATATAATATGGGTGAAAATAGATGAGACGGTGGCCCACATTGGCCTGCTATGCCCCGCCCCCCGCACCTCCGGGCCTGAGACACACCTGCTCATATGTTTCCCATGTTGGGTCGCAACTGCCCAAGGGCAGAATGCGTCCTCCAGAAGATCTTGGATGACCATCCCAGGCTAAAGGCCACCCACACAGGCCAAAGTGGACCAATGAGGGCCCACATGTCTGTTCACCACCACCTATCCCAGTCATGGGGCTGGGGGCAGCATGGCCATTTGCCATGGCTGGTCACCATAGCTGTACATCATGGCAGAGGGTGAGGCACTGGGAGAAGAGCAGGGAGGCCCTCCCACACATTTGTTCTGTTTTCTCCACCTTAACTGGAGTGTAGGCGCACTGTGATATCTCTCCAGCTGCCACGGGTGGCAGGCATATCTGTTCCGTGCCACTTGCTGACCGTGGGAGTGGCAGCTGCACTTTTCTGCCCTGAGGTTGTCTGGGGAACTGTCTCACCACGGGCACATCTATTGTTTCCCTATGTCTTTCACCAAGGAGCATTCTGGCCTAGTATAAAGGATTATGTTATTTATATGTGTAAGTAATTGTCCTGCGTGTGCACATACATATACACACATACACACATTATATATATATATATATATATATACACAAAATTCTATCTATCTATCTATCTATCTATCTATCTATCTATCTACACTCTGTGTGTATGTGTGTATATATATATATATACATATATACACACACACTCATACACACACACATACACGTATTATATAGTGTATGTGTGTAGATAGATAGATAGATAGATAGATAGATAGATAGATAGAATTTTGTTTATATAATATGACAGAGTATATAAAACTATTAATAAAAATGAACAGAAAATAAGAAAACACTGGGTTATCAAATGCATATCTGTTAAATTCATAATCATATATGGATATAGGAACTCCAATCATATATAAAGAATTTTTTCATGAGAATATAAATGTTATCTCATCGATGAACCAGCAACTGCCAGATTTTAAAACTCCTTACGTTTTCTAAGTATTGACATGGGGAGAAATGTCACAGAAGATTAGAAATGGCTATAATAACTTACTATTGTGATAAGGATTTGGCATTGCAAGTTGATGTAAAGCCCACTGCAATCGATATCAGGCAATAGCGCCTTATTTTCCAGTCAGCATGCTAAATCCTTGATGGAATAACTAAAACACCAATCAATACCTCAATATGCATTTGACTGCATAGCCTTCCACTGATGTGATTGGACTATACCAGCAAGATCCAGAATACAGTCAACACATTTCTAAATACATTATAAATGTGAATGCAAGTGAACTTGGGAAGAAAGAGCAAATACTTTCTTGAAGTAGAATGAAGACACTAGGGACCAGATTGGAATTGAAGAAGAGGCCACTCATCTCCTCACTTACAGCCCAACAAGGTCTCTAGTTGTATCAAGGAAGCCTGCCTCCAGTACAGTGGTCCACTCCTAGGTTAGCCAAGCCAATCACCCTGCACATTACTATCCCCAGCGCCCCAGTAATGCTGAAGTCCAGGTCCTGAAAAATGTATGCCAGTCACAGTGCCCATCTCTTATTTCCTATAAAATAGAAAATCCTTTCAGGTTCCCTCCCTGTAATTAAGCTACTAAGTTAGTTCTCTGTAATTAAGCTAAGCATGTGCACCTGCAGCTAACCTCATAGATGTATCCTTATCCCTCCTGATGTTCACCTCTCCCTTGTCTCCGCCTCCCTTGTCTCTCTTATATTGTAAGCGACCTGGGGTAGGGACCTCTCTATAACTATTGATTGTACAGTGCCAGGAACATTTTTGGTGAAATATAAATAACCCTCCTCCTCCTCCTCCTCCTCCTCCTCCTCCTCCTCCTAAGATTAATTCTTCAACAAATCATTGGCCTTGTTGTTTCCTAATCTGCCTTCCAAGTCTTCCTAACAATATAATATAAAGCTTAATTAGTTAATTAATATCTAATAATTAATATTTGTCTTCAATAATTCATGGACATTATTGTTTCTTTGAGTCCTGAAAATGTACGTAAAACTTAATTAGTCATTAATATAACGTAAGGATTATAAAGACTCCTTCCAGGGGAAGCCAAGTTAGAATGAAAGCCCATACCCAAAACATTTTATTCCTCTTCTGTAGATATGTATTCCATTTGCTTTGTCCAGAAGGAATCTGATTATTTTATTTGCAGCCATACATATCCCACAGACTGCAGGGGAAATTTCCACTACTAAGTCATAATCCCGTGTGACCTTCCTTTCCCATTTGCAGATAATTTGATTGGTATGAGTGAGATTAATTCCTTTCAGACTCCATCAGGATTCAGCCACCTCTTTTGCCTTCTTTCTGTCTCACTGCCGGGTTGGCTCAAAGCAAAGAATTTAATATCTGGGAGAGAAAGTCAGGGGCTCAGGTTTGATGTGAGAATTTTAACTCCTGCCCCATTCTAGATAAAAATGCAGTACATCAGAGAGATGGAGAATTTTGCATGGCTGGAGATGGGCGATGGCAATAACGTCTGGTATCTTTATAGGAGATGTTCGATGAGGTTCCTTTCTGCTCATCTTCAGGCCCTTTCTTAATATAAATTAAATATCTTATAGCAGATTTGTAAAGAGAGGAAGGCATTCTACTCTATAGAGATCTTTTGTGTAGCTTTCCTATTCTTACTATACTTTATTTACTATACTATACAATGTGTATGATTGCTTGTGAGCTGTATTTTTAGCTAAAAACAGCTTCGTTTTTTACATTCAATGTTTATTTAAATAATCTATAAACTGCTTTAAGGTAACTTAAGTATGGAAATTTCTCCATAAAATTAAATTCTCCGGTGATTCTCTTTGGCCATCAATCATTGTTCCTTCCAGCCAACCACTTCTTCTTCCCATTAATGTTTCCAGTTTCTAAGAATACAGTAGACATGAATTCTAATTGAAAATGGAACTACTGAAGAGCAAACTGATATCTACAAAAATGCTTCTTCTTTCTGTCTCTACAGTACTTTCTGCCATTTAACAAGCCTTTCCTATAAGGCAGCCTTACTAAGCATTCAATATTTGACTTTCAAGTTCATATCCTATTCATCTGGTACCCATTGTATTGGACACTGAACCTCTACATAACAAAAACTATGGCCTCCAAATGTGAAGACAGTCACTGTACCAAAGAAGGGTATTTTTAAACAAGCTCCTCCCCATCACCATCATGCATGTGGCAGGGTTGCATAGGGCACCAATGCAGCCCTGCAACATGCATGATGGGTGGGTAATGGGTGGGGAGGCACTTGTCTAAAAACACCCGCAGTCACTAATGGCAAAACAGTTAAAATGATGGCTTTTATTACGCCAAGTTATGTTGGGTCAATATAATTTGTTTCAATAAACGGTAATGTCTTAATTAATTTGTCTCTTGTCTTTTTCATTTACTACATTCTCGTTAAAAAAGTCACAATTTAGGGAAGAGACAAATAGACAAATAAATAGATTAATAATAAGTTAAGAGAATCGCATCATCACTGCGATGATGAATAAATCACATCATCACTGCGATAATGTTATGCAAAAGAGGATATGTATCATGCATTTTTATTATTTAGAATAATTTTACTGTAACTTTTTGGGCTCAACTTTGTGTTGAATATTGTAGTGGTGAGATCTAAAATGCACAGCTGCCAATGAGCCACTTAATTTCCACTGACTTTTCAAAGCTGTGTGGAGAAATTTAATTTCCTTCCTTGTAATCAGATATTTTTCTTGCTTTTAATTCTTCCTCCTTTTCTCTTTCCCTTTTTTTCTTCCATGTATCCTGGCACAGAGATTTCTCCTTGTTGTGTTTTTTTCTTTTTTTCACCTCTGCTGTATTCCCTCTTTTCTTCTTCTTCATTGGATTATACTTTCCCCCATATTTTCCCAGTATTTTCTCCTTTTCCTTTCTCTTCTCCATTCCATTTTTTTGGCCCACCACCAATCTCCCCAGTTACTTACTAAAGAAATAGGGATGTGTGTTTGTTCTGGACTTCAAGACTTTGACTTATATTCTTCCAATACAAGAGTGATTCCCTTTAATGCTAATAGGAGTTATCATGCAGGTGTAGAGTTAATCTCCTGAGCATAACAGATCACATTAACTGCTCTGGAGAACACTTCAAGGGAAGTTAACAATTGAGAGAGTTTAACAATATGTGAAAGATCCTTTTTGTGAAATATTTTTCTGTGGTATCCATGCATTTCAATACACAACTTGTTATTAAAGTGGAGGCAAAAAGAAAAATCCATGGTTTGTTCAATTTTTCATTGAGGCTGCTCACATTCTCATCTATCAGACAATTTTTAAAAGGCTTCAGAAATACACAACATTGCTGTAGCAGCTAGAGAAAAACTGGGAGTCAGCAATTGTAGGTTCTATTCCTGATTCTCTTGTCTTGTGACCTCAGGCAAGTTACTTAGAGTAAAAATAAATGTGCAGCTGGTATGCCAGCTACATTCTCGAGGGGTGAGTGGGGGGGCTGGCCCTGGCACAATAAAAGTGCATCCAACCAGGCTGGCTGGTGAGACCTCTCCTGCCCCACCTTCAACAGGGAAAAAGAACAAATGCATGGGCTGGCGGCCCCTCCCCCAGCACCTCGTCCCCTGTCATGACAGACAGTCATGGCAGCCTATCATAGACAGTCATGACTATTGGCAATGGAAGTCCCCAATCCCTAGAAGAGGATGGGACCGCAAACAAATGCACTGGTCTGCTATGGCCTATGCTGGCCCGATTGGGCAGCCCTTGGCCCGAACTGTGGGCCCAGGATTTTCCAGGGAATCACATCTAGGTCAGCTGCCTACCTAGATTGGGGAAGCAGCGAGCCCACATCTGGTAGTCTGGAAGTAGACATGACGGTGAGTCTTTCGCCCAGGCAGGTCATAGTAAGCCGTAGTGGGCCCTTGTCATGTCTATTATCACCCTTTGTCCTTGTGTGATGACCCCTACTTTCCACATATGTAAAACTGAGTTAATAATTAATACTTTCCCATATTTGTAAAGTGCTGAAGCATTTGGATAAAAGCCATTGTTTAAGAGCAAATTGTTGTTTTTTCTAATAGGAATACAGAAAAACAGCAGAGTCAATTTTTAGTGCAATTACAGCAAGCTGGGGACATGGCTTCTATTATTTATAAAAGTTGTGCATCATACACAGTATGACTCAACCACAGTTGACCATACTACTTGGCAAAAAAAATCCATTAGGGAAATAGGCTTTTAAATGCTTTCACTTATGAAATGGTTAACATAAGAAGGATCCTTACTGCATGCAAAGAAAAATAAATTGTGTTACATTTCTTGGGCAAGAGGCTGTTAATGGGAAGTTCAGGAGTCAGATATCAAGAACATCTTGATTAGAGTACAGACAGAGTTTTGAAGTTATTCTCTGGGGCATAGTTTCTTGATGTTGTATTTTAATGTGAATACTGTAATGGTTTATATTTAGAGTACCTCTTTCTTATTTCATATAACCTATGATATAGGGGTTAGAGATAATAAGGGTTGCCTCTTCGTGATATGCCAGAATAACATAAAATGTGATCATAGAAATAAAACATGTTTCATAATATTCCATTCCTCCATTGACAGGAGGTCATGATACCATTTAGATCAATGCTCCTTTATTGATCAGTCTGAGATGGCTATGCAAGACTGGTAATAAAAGTAGGAAGTACTGTATATAAAAAGCACATCAGCATTTGATTGCTTTCTTTGAAACTGACACCATTTCTGATGCTTTTTCAATGGGATTCATTCCCCCTCTCCCCCCCCGCCCTCCCTTTGTAAATGGAATATTTATACACTTGGAGATCTCTCTCTCACTCATCACTGCTAGAAAAAAAAAGAAAGCAATGGTAAATTGAATAACAAATGCATTTATAATGATCCAGGAGAGAGGGAAAGGTGCACTGACTTTGAAAGCACCATAACCAAAGACAACATAACCGCTCCATTAAAAGGTAGACTGGTATCTGTCAGAAATTGTCCTACATAAATTATGTGTGATATGTTTCAATAGATCTGAGTTCAGACTGTTGATACAACTATGACTGTTCCATTTCCACTAATAGCTGAAAAATTACTTCAATGATCATAGGCCAAATGTTAAAAATGTGGGTAACACTTCTACTTAGGTCATGGTGCCTTATTATGAACTTTGGTGTCTCTCTTTATAGGCCCAGGTTTAAAAAATGCTTATACTTGCTAAATAATCTTCTGTCAGAAATGATTAACTGCTATAAAAATTCCAGTTGACAATGTCAACAGCAGTTTTGCTCACTCTTATACCAAATTCACATTTCTTCCTCTCTGTATAAAAGCTTCTCCAAGCAACTCCAGATTAAGACAACTCCAGATTAGATCTGAAACAAGTACCCGCAAAAATGGGTATACTTAACAAATTTCCAATTCCAAAATCAACCTGACAACATCAGGTACCAATCAGTACTCAGTTGCAACCTGATTCGGGTACCTGATGTCTTGGAATGTTGACTTCCAATCCCAGAATGTTGACTTCTGGTACCAATTTTTCAACTTCCAATGGCTATCTTTTTTATTTTCCATCCTGGAAAATCGACCTCTAGTCCTGGAAAGTCAGGTTCCAATCCTGGAAAATTGATTTCCAGTTCTGATTTTTTTAATTCAAGTCCAAATATTTTTGTTTTCCAACATAATACACTGATTGGTAATTGAAAAATGGTAAATTCAGCACCAAATGTTCCAACTTTGGGGGTTTCTGGGTATCCCAAAATGTTGGTATTACCTACAGGTACTAAATTTAGTTCTACTCCAGATGCTGTGCTAGTCATGACAAAATAATCATCTTATTGTACCTCAGGGTATAAGTGACTGTTATAACTCCCTGGATGCACAATTACCCAATCAGAGCTATGTTCTTCTGTGTCACATTTTGTTTCTTTATTGTGTGAGATACCTTTGCATTCCATTCAATGAGTACTAGCTATGTTATGCATCTGTAACTTTATAATACTAAAAATAATTCTGATTCCAGCCAGTAATCACGCTTGAAACAGAAATGATACGATATGGTCTTTTGTTGTATTAACCATTTGTGATATGTTGCCTTCAGCAATGAATGCATTTTTCATTAGGTTTTCTAAATAAAGAGAAATTTTGCAAAATCTTATTCTCAGAACCTCAAAGAACTGTGCTGATTACATACCCCTTTGAGTCCTGACAATTTAGCCACTACACCACACCTACCCCTTTCAACTTAGGGTGATTTCAGAAGTGACGCGTTCCA
The DNA here is from genome assembly GCA_003113815.1 of Sphenodon punctatus. Classification (NCBI taxonomy): domain Eukaryota; kingdom Metazoa; phylum Chordata; class Lepidosauria; order Sphenodontia; family Sphenodontidae; genus Sphenodon; species Sphenodon punctatus. Next base: position 204,624 of record QEPC01010345.1, on the reverse strand, counting down.
ATTCACCACAGTGAATCCCACCCCGGTGTGAAAGGATTCACCACGGGCTGTGGTGACACATGCGGCCCCAACAGAAGTGACAGGATCGTGACCACCGCCCGGGGGAAATCAGAGAGAACATGGGCCAGGGGAACACAACAGACATGCAGTGGAGACATGGACCGCGGTTGAAGCCCCAGAATGCACCGCGGCTGGGGTCAATTCCTTCCACTGTGGCTGCGGGTTTCTGTTCAGAAGTTACTTTTCATTCACCCCTGCCGTGGTGACCATTCACCACAGTTTGGGACCTCTTCCCACCCTGACCTTACAAAGCATGGTTAGTTTCACCCAGGGCCGCATTTGACTGTGGTGAACATCTGGATGCGAGCAAACAGACATGCACGGCGCTTCCCCACCCCCCGCATTTGACTGAGGTTGACTGTGGTGGACATTCACCACGTCACTTCTGAAATCACCCTTAATGAGGCTTGCCCTGATGCAGTGCTTTGAGGATCATATCCTCTACTGGTAAAACATCGAGTACAAGCTGATTTATTGGTTAATATATACAGTTATTTGCATTGTGATAATGACTGAACTAGGATAATTTTATTTACAAAAGAACCTATTTCAGGTTCCTTAGTGATAAGAAGTAATTCAGAACAAACACAATTAAAACACAATAAAGATATCAATGTGCTAAAAGATATCCTCTAAATTAAAAAAACCACATAAATAATAAACCAATAGCTAGGATAGTCTGTGGGAGCTCAGAAAAAAATAAAAGTTGCATAACGTATAATGTTCTATTTGTTATTGATATTGTGGTAGCTCTTACAGACCCTACTCTAGAAAGAGGGGCTTGAAGGAGAGTCGGGGTGGTGTAGTGGCTAAATATACATTACCTGCATATTTAGGAGGTAGGGGGAGGCCCCAGTTCCAGTCTCACCTTGGCCAGAAACTCACTAGGTGACCTTGGGCCAGTCACAATATTCTGTCAACCTACCCTATCTCACAGGGTTGCTGTAAGGATTGAAAGTGGTGTTAATTTGTTCTATGTGAAGCACTCTAAGTGCTATGGCAGGGGGGTGCTATATAAAAAGTAGTAGTATTATTTGTGAAGTATGGCCCTCAGATCAGTGTGGTTCCTTGCAGGATCAAGGCCACTACTCTGGTTTCCTCCTCAGCTCAACCCTAGGAACAGACAACAGGAGTTGAGGTCAGAATAACACCACTTTATTGCTCCCACCAGTGCAGATGTATATACAGGATACATGCAGTTCATCCGGGACACCTGGCTTCCTGATCCCTTCTAGGTCCCGATTTGTACCCAGTCCCAATCCCCTGGGCCCTGAGCTAGGCAGGCAGTAGCCTCCCTTCACCATTCCCTTTGCAGAGCCTTTCTGCAGGTACCTTGGTTTCAGGACCATGGACAGCGTAGAGTGGAGAGAAGGTGAGGGACAGTAGCAGTCAGCAATGTGCACTCTTTGCCTGCCCTAGCTCAACTGACTCCAGCCAAGCTAGACCTCCTTTTATATCCCTGCTAAGGGGCAGGGTTTCAGTGACCCACAGGCTGCTCTTAAAGGACCAGCACATGTGCGTCACATCATTATATTAGGGTAGGAAGTATGACATAGCAGCTAAGGCACTAGATGAAGGATTTGGCAGCCACCAAGTTCCTAAGTGGCTTTGGGCTAAAGGTGCTGGGAATAGGATCCAAAGGGGAGAGCACCTGGCACTATCAGATTTTGTCTGCTCCTGCCTCATCAAAGCACTGTGATGTCACAATCATAGATGTCACAACAACATCATTGTGATGTCACAATCACATGGTCACACAGGAAAAAGGGGGTGCAGCCACATGAGACACTCTGGGAAGGCTACCATGCCTTGACACAATCTGGAAAGCCAGGCCATATGATGCAGTGCATCATATTGCCTGGCTGCTTCCACATGTTCCCCAACCCCAGGGCGGGGTGAGCAGCTGACTGTAACACATTGTATCCTTGAGAAAAGTCAGAAAACACGTTGCAAAGCAGCCTTACCTCATATGAGGTAAGACTGACCAAGGACTGGTTGTCCACGTGCAGGCCTGCAGGGCCCCTTCTGTCCTGCTGCACGGTGAGCTCCATGATGAGATTTTGAGTGGCAAGCACTGTCACCCATCACACTCTGCCATGGCACATCTGGGGGTGGCAATTTAGTCAGGCTGGGGGAGGATGTCAGGGGAGGGCCACTTGTGTGACCCCGGCCATGGTGGGAGCTGTGAAAGCAGTACAGTTGCCCCATGGGGGCGTGGGGAACCCATCTGCCCTGCTACCCACACAGGGCCCACAATGTGGTGACTGTGATTTCCCAGCATGGGTCTGTGCGGGGATCAGGCTCCTGAAGCTTGCAACATGTCACCACACTGGGAAAGGAGGTGGCAAATAGGACCTCCCACTCCTTTCTGACAACATCACCATGCATCCTTTGATGTATCACGATATCACAACATTTCACAGGTTATGGGGCTACATGAGAAAGGGGGCAAGAAAGCTTTGTTACATCCACCTGATAAACATTCTGGCAGCATCCTTGCTTTAATCAATCCATCATCATCATCATCATCATCATCATCATCTAGTCTGTACCCCAGTTTTCCATCTGTCTCATGGGAATTTAACTTCCTTCCCTAATAGAAGTATTGTGAGGATAAAATCTATTAATAACAGAGTAACAATCAGCTTTTCTTATAATGAGGGCCTTAGACATAAAACGCACAGTTCGCAATCCGAAGTGTTGTGAGTTTACTTCTCCCATAGAAGATCTGTAAATATGAGCTGAAAAGCCGTTGCCTTTAATCTATGTTTAGATTTTGCTGTCTGATAGTGATTTCTTGTATTTTATTTGCAATTCAGATAAACCATGAAAATTTGCATGATCCCTGGGAAATACCCTAGTTAAACAAAATTCCCTTGGAGGAAGTGAGCTGCCGCAGCGCTGTAAATAATTTGCATTCATTGACTGCTCAGAACCCTAGACAAAAAATCTCATTTTTAAAATAGTGGCCAGACCCAAATTATAGAGTTGTCAAATCAATAATTCTTTAACACATGTCGGACACAACATAATTATCCTCTCCTTCTAAGAGTCTTTAAGGAAGAGGACCCATTCAACACAACAAATGATGTACACGTATGCAGTCAGAAATATGTGTGTTTTTCTTGTCTGACTGACAGTAGGAATATTTTATCACTGATTCACAATGAAAACTTACTCTGTTACTTATGCAGCCTTGGTGTCATGATGGGCTTTTAACAGCAGGCATACATTTCCATGGAGTGATACGAGACATTTAGAAGAAAATGGCAGTCTGACAATACAGAATACATCTGATGGGGTTTGTGTGCAGGACTGTATTCTAGAAAGCATAAATGCAGACTTGTATAATGCTTCCATCATATAGCAAGACAAAGTCAATTTGCATGCCAAACGATTACTTCCACGCCAGTGAAAGGTGCTGTACATGTTTCTGTTTCAACACTTTTTTAATTGTTGTGGCTTGTTTGCTTTACTTCTTTTGCTTTCGTGTGTAATCAAAGTAAGCAACTTATTTCTCAAGGCCTAAAGACAGGGAAAACATCATTTCATCAGCATTATCATGTTCTTAGAGATCTTACTGGCACCATTTCAAGCATCACCACTACCTATATGATGCTTGTTTATCAGAGGTGGGCAAATGTTGGCTCAGGAGCCACATGTGACTCTCAGGTACTTGTAGTGCGGCTCTCACCAGAAGTAGCTGCCTGGGACCATGTCCATATGGCTCCCTTAGGAGTAAGAAAAGCCGAGCAGCGATTTCAGCCACTGTAGCTTCATGGAGGCCATGAGAGCAGAGGGAGCATGCCATGTGCCTCTATTGCTGCCGCCCCAAACCACCAGACCACCTGATATCTAGAACTTTGAGGTGAGGGGTAGGACTGAGGGCAGTGGTGGGGAAGCCATACTGCCTTGTTCCAGGATCATGGAAAACAGCAACCATTATGATGCATCTTGTGGCTCTTACTAAAATGCAAGTTTTGATATGCATTATACAATGCCTGATACCATGGAGGTCTACTCACTGTCTGTTGATGCCAGCCTACAGGCAAACCAGATATTTGACTCTCCTCAGTGCTTGGACATGGGAAGTTGAGTTAGGATTTTGCTTTTCATGTCACTTCCTAGAAATGCGGTCATTTTTCTAGTTATTCCCAGGCCAGATACCCTGAAAATAGGGTTCCCAGAAAGTATGGAGTTTGCCAGCTACTATGGCTTATCTGATGTTCATGCCAAGATCTGGAACAGCAACTACTGGGGTCACATTCTCCCACTGGTTTGCAGGGGGCATTATAGGTTTTCCGTCTCTTAAAATTAAGGTAGTAAAAGTCAGTGTGCTGCCAAATTCAATGTTATGCAAGATCACATTAGCTTGGAGAAACTAAGTAAAAAATTGAAAAATTAGACAGTATGGAAGGAATGCATGCACCAAATGTTTGCACTGCTAGTGTGATGACACAAGACGTCATGACACAAGATCTTAGGTTTTAAATAAGCAGCAACTCTTTATTAAACGGATCAAGCAATTACATATCCAATTTTCTTTTGCTGAGTGCTTCACATTCTAGACAAGATCCTCAGCTGGAAATTGCCTAAGCTCACCATCAGTGATGATTTCCACACTCCTCTAGTTTATGTTCTTGGATTTCATCTTGAACCATGGGGCAGTCTTCCATATTCCCCCACAAGGTCAGAGAAAGGGGAATAGGAGCCTGACATCACTCTCAGGCCACTACCTTCTGAAAGATGTTGTTTGTCTATCCTTGAGTTACAGGAACACCTCCTACCTCTAGACCAGATCCCTTTTCTTCATTATCTCATTAAGAGATGCCCTATGCTATTAAGATATCTGGTGTCTTCTTCCCTTTTAGCTATGAACATACTGCCTGAGCTGCTGCAACAAATAGTTAACTTAACTAGAACCAGTATTTTAAGAACCTAATTAACACCACCCTAAAGTTTACATCCTCACTCCATTACTTAACCAGAAAATCAGAGAGTAGAAGCACTACAGGAAGGGAGAAAATCCCAGCCACTCTGCAGCCTGGATGGGAGCTGGGGACAGTGTTGCTAAGGTCTGCTCAAGATGGAGACATGAAGGAGAGGGTTAAGATCATGGATCTATGTCATGAATCCATGTCCTATCCTTGAGAGTATGTCCTTGTCTCTACACCTTTCCCCTGAGCTTACTTCTTCTGGGCTTGAGGGTAAAGGCTGGAACCACAGGCCAAATCAGGAATTAGAATAAGGCCAAATAAAACACAGCCATGGGCTAAATCTGGCTCAAGGGCCTCTGGTTCTTCACTCCTTGTTTTAGAAATTTTGCATTAAGATTACTTCAGCATCTGAGGTATCAAATCATCATGTCTTACGTGTCCCTAGGATTTGGGTGGGGGAGGTGTAAAAATAGATTGGGCAGATAATTTGAAATGCTAGATTCGGAAGAGTAAAATTAGTGAATAGAAGCAGAAAATGGTACAAGAAGTGTTGTAATAACTTAAGGTGACAATAGACATGCGGCCATCATGGCCGCTCCCCCACCCAGGTGGTGTAAAGAATGGCAGCTGCCACTCTTAGGGCGAGGGCATACAACAGATGTGCACCCAACCTGGCTGGCAAGCCCTCCCCTGGCCGCAGCCCAGAAACACATGTCTGGGTGAGTCTCTGAAACAGGTGGGCCATCGTGGCCAGTGTTGCATCTATTATCCCCCTTAGAATACTCTTGACTCTCTTCTTTATGTCACATTTTTAAGATCATTTATCTTTTTATTCATTAGAAGAGAAAACATTATAAAGGAAGTCATGTGGTACCGCTCATTAATTCGCTGACTTTTTACAACTGGAGACCTGCAAATTCAAATTTTGCATGGGTTCCAGGAATAAATGAGTTGGTGATCTCATCTGATTCTCAAGTGGACATCTGCCCATATCAAAAATCTGCCATAGCTCTTAACATAACCGTGTAATTATACACATCTGGAGAGGCTTAGAACTGGTACAGTATACAGTGGAGATGGAAAAGACCTTTTAAGCTACCTGCTCCATTTCTGTACCAATGAAGGATTATTCCACACAACACTTTTTCTAACGTCTATCCAGTAAAGTTTTGAATTTCCTAAATGATGGGGTTTCTGCCCCTTCAGAAGCTATTGAAGCCTAAAGCAACTCCCTGAAAGTTTCAGGGTACAAGCTATTTTTTTCCAGTTAGTTTCCTTACATTAGTCATACTCATTTTCCCATGCATAACTTTAAATATTTGCATCTATCAAAATCCACCAAAATTACTATATTTGAATAATTTGTGGACACTTGTGTGTCCTTTAGTTTTCTAAATAAATCTGGCTCTTGGGGTAAGGAACTAAGAGCTTTAAGCCTAATTATATGGGGAAACCTTCATAATGCTCACCTACAAGGCTCAAATCAGTTTTATCAGATTTTCCTTTATATGAGAATCAAATTCACCCCACGCCACACCATTATTCCTAAGAAAACAGGCGTTTTTAGATAAGCAAGCTGGCCTGGTGCTGACTGTGCCAGTCTGCTTCACCCCTAGGTGGCCCATCCATCTAAAGGTGATCCTCCAGATGTGCAGAGCATTCTACAGTGCTGCCGGTGGAGCTGGCCAGCCAAAGGGCACTGGCCCAAAGCAAAGCAGTTATTCATCAGATGTGCCGACCCACACTGCTGCTCTGCTTCCAGCTGGCTGTTGCCCTGGACAATACCATAGTGTTGCAGGTGATTGCCTACAACTCTATGGTGTGTGAGGGACTCTGCATGAGTGGACCGCAGAATAGGGAACCGGGCAGGCCTGTCCGATCTCAGCCCAGGTGGTGCTGGGAGTGGGCAGATGCTGGGGTGAACCCCTAATCAGCTCTCCGGGTGGGCAACCCCACATCCATTTGAATGTGGGGCAACCCCACATCCATTTGAAAACACCCATTGTGTTAAAGAATGGCAAAGCAAATGAGCTTAGACTCTAAAGCCCTTGAGTATAGATATCACAGGAAGAATGAATCTATTTTCTCATCTTAGTGCATTATAGATGAATCCTTATTTAATCAAATTTGCAATGATGTCAATGGCTTTACAAGCAAAAGGCATTGCCTGTAACATTTGCTATATTAGGAAAACTGTGCTCCAGTTTGTGTAAGATAGGCCAAGTGCTAACCACAATGCTTAACATTCTTTTAGATTTCCTTGGAGCACTTGCTGCTCTAATGGAAAGACTAGACAAAGTGAATTAAAATGACCTTGCTTCTTTGAATTAGTAAGAATTGGTCTATATAGGCACTAAATCAATGGTTGGCATCAACATGACTTGGTTCTATGGAGGGCTATAGTTGGCCTCTCATAATTTCAGATGCAAAGTATCTATCTTTGCCGATGCCAACACTTTCCGTATCTCTCTCCCACATCCCACTGTGCTAACAGCTGTCTGAACTTGAAGTTTGAATTGAAGGTGGCACTGGCTTAATGATTTGGCAATTGTGCTTCACAAAGTCACAAAGTAAACATAGATTCCCAAGAGACCTCCTGTTCCCAAAGCCAACATAGAATGGAAAAGAATGGAAATGATAAAATTAAACTTTACCTGTTTCAAATTGGAACAATGTAAAATTTGTGTCAATTTCAGTGAAATGGATTTTTCACCACTCAAAAAGTTTAAATTCCTTAACTATTTTTTTATTACAAAGCTATGATCATATCTTTCATCCTAATTCAGCAGTCATTTCCCAAGGTTCTCTTTAAAAAAAAAAAAGTATATTCAATTTACACATTTATAAATGCGCCCCCCCCCCCCGCCACCTATTGGATATAGTGGTTGTATTAATGGGTTTTAACAAACTATTTCTCCCGCCCCCCAAAAGATACTTTTTAAAATGCTCAGGAGATTCAGAATGGCTTTAGTGCTTGTCATGTGGTTGTTCTTCATTACAATATCATTACTCTATCCCATCACTTGGCATAGAAATATATCATAAAGCATGTTGTTTATGCTGGGACCAATTACTGAATAATGATTCCATACTGGGAGTTTATGTAGAGAGGAATAACTGTTTTGAGCACCACTTATATTTCAGTTACCAACCCTCTAGGTATTATGTCAAGAAATCATAGTGATTTTGCATGCTAAAATATCTATGCATGTTAATATAATTGGTGTGCTAAGCACTTTCTGAACAAAGGTGAGACTCGGTTATTGCAGCTCCTGCCATTCCAGCCACCTTGTGTATGTCTTTTTTCTGTTATCAGTATATACCAAATACTGTTCTCAAGGGAAGCAATCCTCATTCGTCCAGGTACACAAAAGGGTGGGTTGTACACAGGTTGGTTGTGCTGAATTGTTGCAGTGCTACACATAAGTTGGAGCTGAATCTTTATTGAGAGTGGTGCTAGCAAATAGGACACTGCCCCACATTGACTTCTAGGAACACTGGATTCACCTCTCTGTTTGAACAGTAGCTACCAGTTGTTTGCTCTAGGGCCACACTGGGGCCTTTCTGGGGCAGCCCCATGCAATGTTTATTCCTGGGAATATGAAGCCCCTGTGTCGGTTAACGCAGCCCAAACCTGGGTAATGGGCAACCATGGGGCCAGGTCTCATTTGTTATGGTTCCCCGCATCCCCAGGTCTGGCAGCACAATAGAGGCGTGGCTAGCACACCTCTCTCAACTGACAGCCGGCTGGGAGAAGGGAGTGGAGATTCGTCCTGCAAGGCTCTCAGGGGTGCAATCTGTGCTCCCTTCTTCCAGCCAGCTATCAGTTGAGATGGTCACACTAGTTTTGGCTTGAGGAAAAGGGGGGTCTTGACCAGGAAGCCTTCCCTGGCTGTGACCCCCATTCTATCAGAGCTGGGAGAGTGGAGCGTAGATCGTGCCTCGCTCAGATCTCAGGCAGCCAGGAGAGGGGACTCACAATGATGTCTCTCACTGGGTGAAAACAGACGAAATGGTAGCCCAGATTAGCCCCCTCCAGATGGGTGGCCATCTTCCTGTTTTTTAGGTGGGTGCCAGCTGTTTGCCCACATCCGCCACTCACCCGCACCACAGTCCCCACTCATGGTGCCATCCCAATGGATACGGAGCCAGCTGTGTGGGCAAATGCTAGCTGATTCAGGGAAATGTGCATCCACATGGCCACCTCCTGTCCTTCAGAGTGCACCAGCATCCATGTACACGCAGTTCCACCAAGACCAAAGAACCTCACACCTAGAGTCCTCTGGTGAGCAACTGTATGTCAGTGGTGGAGGGGGGAGCAGAAGATGGCGGGGAGGAATGTCTCCCTGTCTGCCTGGTTCATTGCACAGAACCTGTGAGTGGCAGCTGCACACAGGCCCCATGGAGCAACCCCGGACTCCAGACAGCTAATCTCTCAAAGGGCTGAGATGAGAGACCAAGTGCTCCTGTTCCACAAGGAAATACTAAACTGTCAGGAGCATTTGCGAGTGTTTGTCGATACTTCATCAGTCTTTGGTGATTCCACGCTTCCATCATTGCTGATATCGTCACCCATGATTTCTCATCATTTCCTATCAATGTCATCACTTTCTAGCATTTTCCATCTTTTTGTCATCATTGTCATTTTTATCATTTTTGAGCATTTTTGCCATTTTTGGTCACTTTTCGTCATTTTCTGAGATTTTGGGGGACTTTTGCAGCAGTTATACAGCACCTTTATAGTACTTTTGCAGCAATTTCTAGCACTTCCACAGCACTTTTGCATCTCCACAGCCCCAAGGGGGAGCGGGGGAGCACACACAAGGTTTGTGATTGGCCCTGTAGCAGTTCTGTCAACTCACAAAAAATAATGGTTAAAACAGCAGAAAATCCGGTAAGTTTCCTCATTATGTAAATGAAGGCAACTTAAGTATTTCCAATGGAAACAGAATTACTGTGATTTATCGTTTCAGGCCTACTCTCTTGTCTGTTGTGAATGAGGATTCATGAGGATTCATGAGGATCATGAGGATTCAGGCCTACTCTCTTGTCCACTGTGAATGAGGATTTGGCAGCCACTTATGTCTCATATGACACAGCACTTTGGTGCACACGGCTAATATGCATATTCTCTTGTGCTCCTGGATGAATGAGGATTGTGCCCACTGTTCTTATTTCTCTCACACTTTTCCGACCATATCCTCTTTCTTGAATCTTTCTTCTGGTTTCTAGTTTCTTTTCCACATTGAATTCAGGCTATTAGCTCTCTAACATTCAAGATCTGTCACAATGGGTGGAATCAAATGAGTCAATAGCCCACATTAGCTTTCACCTGATAAATTCCCACATGCCCATCTATTAGGCATCCACCATGTGGCCTCCACATGTTCACCGCTGAGCAACCACTCAGACTGGAGTCCGGGGACATTGCAGGACCACCATGTGGGCCAATCAGGGCTAATGGGTGCTCATATGTCTGCATCTCATAGATTCATTTCTGACATCTATGTCCACCGGCACAGAGTCCTGCCTAATGTGCCCAGACAGCTGAGCAGAAAATCACGGAAAATGTCAAAAATGCTATGGATGTGCAAACAGAACTGAGTTCAGAAATTCATTTCAGTTTGGTTCGAAAATTGAATTTGGTTCGAAAGTTTGGTTCAGTCGACTGAACTAGTCAAGTTTGGTCAAATTCCGAACTTCCAAACAGAATTCATACATTCAAAACCATTTTTGGGGGGGCCTTCTGAACTGGTTTGAATTTGACCAAACAGTTCGTCGAATTCGAGTTTGGTTCTAAAGTTTGGTTCAGTCGATGGAACTATTCGAGTTTGGTCCGAACTCCGAACTTCCAAGCCGCCTTTGCACATCCCTAAAAAATGCCAGTAGATTTCCTCCTTGCTCCCAAAAGGTTAGTATGTCCCAACAGAGCGAGAGCACCTGCTCTTGCTTCAGGCCTAAAGGAGATTGCTAGTGCCTCTGGTGGAAGCTACCATTCCCAGACCATGTGTTAACACCCTCTGTTTCCATTTATATTTGTACATTCTTTGGGGCTTTTTATATTTTTTTCTGTTTGTTGTTTTCTTCTTGTCTTACACTTAGTTTTGAAAACTCCACCTAGTCCATTTGAAACAGTTTCCTGCTGTAAGCAGTTTGTTTCCTCAAACCTGATAATTCAGTGGTGGCCTTATGACATAATCATATCTTCATAAGTTACTTCCCCATGCCTATTTGTCCAAAAGTGATGCTCTCCGCATGGCATTTTTAAATGATTAAAGGTTCCTTGGAGTAGGGTTATTTATTTATTTTAATTTTTTATTTTATAAAAGGTTTTTATTTTGCCCCTCCTGCCCACAGGGCAGCTCGGGGCGGCAAACAACAAATTAAGACAATAAAACAATAAAAGCAAATTAAAAGTTTAAAATCCCATATGTGGGAGAAAAAAACAACACCTTATATCTCTTAAGGTGATAACAGACCTGATGCTGGTCCTCCATGGACAACCTGGGCTTGGAACTCACCAGGACGTCTATTTCTGGACTACCAATTGTGAGCCTGCTGCTGCCCCAACCAAGTTTGCCAGCTGGCACAAAACTGGTCCCCTGGAAGATCCCAAGTGCACAGACTGGGCCAAGGGCCATCCAGGTGAACCATAGCAGGCCAGAACATCTATTTTTGGCCCCATCGCTAATAGGTATTGGAGGCCACCATGTCTGCCTGTGAATAGCCACTATGGCTGCCTATCATGGCACTGGTGCACTGGGGGTGCGCTTGGAGTGGGGCTGCCCAGGTGCATCCTTGTTCTATAAGTCTGATGGGGCGGGCCACAGGACAGCTCGCCGGCCCCAGGCACACATTTGTTCTGTGCCCTAAACCAGCCCTAAGGGTGGCGACTGCAATTTTCCACACACCCACGGGCAGGGAAGTTGCCATGGTGGCCACACATCTATTTTCAGTCCTCTCACATACTGTGTCCTGTCACTCTCTAGCTAACACCCTTTGCTAGGCAGTTTAATTTCTTCTATCAAACACAGACAAAATAAACTTGAAAATCAGGTGCACATGCTCTCTTCAGGAATGCCACATGGGTGTTACCTGCAACCAATCAAATAGAGTGGGAAGGAAGGAAGTCATCAAGGAGAAACAAAGAGAGGGAAATAATGAGAATTTCTTCTGCCTATTACTTGTGCTTGAAAACAAAAGACATAGACTAATTTAATTATTTTTCTTCCAAAAAACAGGTTTATTTTTTGTAAAGACAAAATTGTTAAGAGTTTGTTAAAATGCTACAGCAGCAAAAAAGTTTTTGATGAATGCATAGAATATAAATGGTTTATTACAAATCATAAACATGCAATACATAAGTCTAGAGAGCCGCTACAAGGATCTATATAATTTAGCATAATGTGTTGTTCACCCGAATGCATAATTATTTCTCCTGGATCAAGTCTAGCTGATCAAGAGAAGATGGAAGGAGCAAGAGGGAGAAGCTACTTTAAACCATATTTAATGTCATAAATGAACTGAAACATACTGCAAAGGATAATTTGTCACAGGTTTATGAAACGTAGACATGAAAGCATGGTAATAAAAATACTTAACGCAGTTTAAGGGCATAGCTGTCATTTGATTAGAAGATGTAATTAGAATTAGAAATCCTGATGTAGTCACTTTTGTTAAATATTATGGGTGTTAACAGAAGTGACAGCATCACCATCATCCTGCCTAGGGGTGGGGAAGGTTACCCCCGGCCGGGTTAGCTCTGGCCATAGGAACACACATCACCACGGCCAGACCCAACTAGCGAGGTGGGGCGGGGAGTGACGTGCAGCCGCCCAGCCATGCCCCTATGCTGCTGCCATTGCCCCTCCCCTCCCCTGTCATGATGGGCAGTCATGGCTGCCAATAACAGGTTGCCATGGTAATCCCCCACGCAGAGCCAGAATGGGACCAGGAACACACATTCCCACATAGCTCCTGCCGCTGCTTCATTCCAGACTCACATTTCCAGCCTGGCCTTAACACTGCTAGGGTTTAAACCAGGCCTACATCTGGTGGACCCAGAACAAACATAATGCCATAACACCTGGGCCAAACCAGACCCACGTTGTGTCTGTTAACACCCAATGAAATTACAATACCTGAAAGTGTATTAAATCTCAAGTTGAAATCATAGAACATCAGGTGACTGGATGCTGTAATTTTGAGGGTTGGGCTCTACCTGAAATGCTCAGAACATTCTGTCCTGTCAGCACGGTGTGAGAGTGGTTTGAGAGGGCTGAGTTTTCCTTTGGTGTGTCTTGAGAGGAAAAACTCTACTTGGCAGAATTTTTACCTAAATTCTTTTGTTATTGTTGTTGTTCATATGACCCCTGACTCAGCAAGGTGCTTTGGATTATTTTAACACAGGAGTAGTCCTATTAGCTGTAGTGTTCCTGAAGGATACTTTCCATGATCTTAGGTAGTATGCAAGAGTACTCACTCTTAGTAACAAATTTACACTACTCCATTCCAAGTTTTATATTGGACTATGAGATTGGGAGCTATCAGGAACTAGTTAGCACTTAAGCTGAGCTATGTTTTACTGTGAGTAACAAGAATGGATTTGTCTTTTAGCACAAGAAGAATAAATCTCTCATTCCTTTCTGAGGCGCCCATTAGACTGGGACACAACACTAATTTCAATGGGACTACTTACATGTTTAATTAGACTTACGCGTAAGTGTTTTCTGACTAAGGACTTTAGCCAGTAAGTGGACTGGGATGGATGACATATGTACAGTCTTGAAGGAATTGTTGGCACTGAATAAAAAATACAAAATAACAGTCTTAGTAAAAATCCTAGCACTGAAAGGATTATTATTATTTTTCATTTTAATTTTTACAATAACAAAAAAGAATCCTTCTAAATTCTGTGGGAATATATATATCTATACACACACACACACACACACACACACACACACACATGAATATGCAAATTAGGCATGGCTTTGATAACATCGAAAAGGCACACTCTTCATGATTAAAGCTGTTTGGTGCACTGACAAATGAACTCTACTGAGCTGTACAACATATTTGTCAGTGCATCAAATGAAAAATAATAATAATGAAACCAAAAATGAAAAAAATTGTTTTTGAAATAATAGGAAAATATTGAAAAATGAATTTCCAGATATAACTTTTTTTTTTTTTATTCAATTCTGATTAAACATGGGGATATTATATATACACTATGTGTATCAAATATCAAGACAAATGGATAAAGGAAACCGATTTTAGAAGCAATTGAATTATGTGGTTTTAAGAAAAGCTCCATACACATTCATAACTAAAACTACTTTATCTTCATTCCAATTTGCATTAAACCTGGGGAAAGTATGTCTCTCCACAGGATTAGAAATCCTGACAAAATTCAGAAAGACTGGATAAAGTGTCCTGATGTTATTAGCCATTAACTTGAAAATGCATTTCTGGCTGTAACATGTTTATATTCCATCCTGTTTATAAGAAATTTGGCAGACATGTATTCTACACCGTACTTGTCACTTCTGCCAAACCACAGGACAATTTTATAAACGGCTCCAATTTTATAAACAATTGAAGTTGTCCCCTAGGAGACCATTATTCAGATAAATAGCAGCACATGCAGTGCCAGTCAGAGTCATACACCTGGTATGGCAAGGGGAGGTAGGCTGTAGGAGGGAGGATGAGGAGCAACCCAACATACCTACAGACACATTCACTGACCAATTACTGCATGCTTCCAGCTTTACAGGACCAATCAGTGATGGCTTAGAGGTAGGCATGGGGGCAGCCCTGAGGCGAGCATAGAAGGGACATAACTGGGACTTTTGGGTTAGCATCCCAGAAATTATAATACATGTTTTACACATCCAGGCTGACCTATTATAATCAAAATCACATTCTGCAGCACTGTGACAGAGGACATCTATTAGCTCTTTCCTAAACAGATGCTTTTGACTTCCCAGTAACAAGTGGGGGAGAAAAGTTGGGATGGTCAAAGAAAAGAATGAAGATACCTGGTTGACATTTTTGCTGGCCAATTGGCATCACAAACAGATCTTATACCACAGTGACACATAAAGAAAATCCCTGGCATAGGCTCATTCTCTGCATATGCTGTGCACACATATAAAATTGTGGCCCTGTATCACATATTTCTGATATTTGGCAGAGATGATCCTGAAGGTGTGCGATACAGCCCTGCCAAATGTCATGTACACTGGTTGGACTACAAAGATGCTATAGTCAGACATACATTTATAAATTAATTGTTTATACCACCAGGACCCTTTATCCAATCCTTCTGAAAGTTGGCACATATGGTAATCATGGTGAGGGGTATAAATATGCCAAGTTTACCCACATTAGATGGGTGAAAAAGAAGTTACAGCCAGGAAAGTATATGCAGATTTTTGAAAAATAACATAATTCAACTGCTTATAAAACTGGATTATTATATTCAATCTTTCTGAAATGTGGTACACTTAATGTCTTCCATTGGAGGTAATATACCCCCAAGTAGCATCCAAATATAATAAAAAACAAAAACGTTAGAGCCAAAAATGTGTTTTCTGTTTAAACCAATGGAAATCGCAAACGAAAGCAAAAATGAAAACGAAAATCTGATATTTATGAAAACAAAAACTAAATATTTAAATAAGAAAAAAATGAAAATGATAAATTAAATGGGTACCTAGTTCACACCTCTAGTGCATCAAAAAGCTTCAATAATATGTGGCGTGTCTTCACAACATTATTAAAGCCGTGCCTAATTTGCATTTGCATCCCGCTTCCCGAACTCATAAGTACACTTTAATACACATCTGAAAGTGCCCCTAGAGCTGCAACCAGGCTGAACAGGACCAATGGGCTGCTTGAACGTGCCAGCTGGCCTTTGAAAGTGACAGGCCGAGCCAGGACCTCTGCAGATTCCAGCTCCACAGAGGTCCCAGTCCCAGACAGGGCCTTGTAAGTAAACAGACATGTTGGTGGGTCCCTGGGCCACAGCGGGCCAAAGCGGGCCATGGACACATCTATTTTTAGCTCTAGTCAGAACACTAAGGCCGTTTTTGCACGGATGGGGGTGGATGGGTGGGTGAATGGGTGTGCTCATGTGGTGGGTGGAGGTGGGTGGGTGTCCCTTTGAACAGACAAGCCCTTCTCCCCCCATGGGGCCTCCTCTGGTTTTGTGACAGGAGCGCGCATGCACAAACAAATGGGTATGTGACAGGAGCGCGCATGCACAAACACCCACCGCCCATGGAGTTTACATGAGTGAACACCCAGCGCACACCCATCTCCCCCACCCACTACCAGCTCATTTCCATGGATGTCCCCCCCTCCGCACACTCGCCAGAACACGCAGCGGTGGGTGGGGCCATCCGTGTGAAAACGGCCTAAGATTCTACAAATGCAAGCATGGATTTTCATGCTTTGCCATGCATGGAAATCTGTGCTGCAGTCACATCTGAAACAGCCTTCAGATGTTGTCCCAGACGTAACATGGTCCATGGTGGCACTTTGCCTGGACTGCTCCTCGGGAGGAACAGCCTTGACTAAGTGCTGCCATGGTCGATGTAACTGATGCCAGACTTCTTCATCCTGGGTGGTGAGCTGAGATTTACTTATTCAAAATAATGTGAGATATGGCTTGAAATCCTGCCCTCTCGCATGTTTTGAATTTAGCAGGGGAAGGGGGAAAAAATGCTAAAATCCCTGTGCCCACGATTGGGAACTTCACGTGACCGGACTAAGGTCCTTTTCACACAGACACTCTAACACTGATAAAATGGGTGTTACATTTTATTATACATGTTTCAGGGCTGCAGGTGTGCTCTATGCCCTGTGGTGGAGGAGGGCTCATAACGTCTAAAGNTTTTATTATACATGTTTCAGGGCTGCAGGTGTGCTCTATGGGTGCCATGCAACATGTATAATAAAATGTAATACCTATTTTATCAGTGTTAGAGTGTGTGTGTGTGATTTCAGAAATTACAGGCCTCCCTTTTACCACAGTCAATCCCCTGTGGTGGAGGAGGGCTCATAACGTCTAAAGGGGTTCCCGCCAGAGGTTCACCCCAGTGAACCTCCGGCGGGAATCAGATTAAGCACGGTTCCACAGGTGAGGCCGGCCTCACCTCCGGAATCGTGGTTAGCGCAACCACGCTCTGGGATCGACCGAAGGTAGTGTCTGTTACCTCCACCAGCCCGGATTGTGGCCCGGACCATGCTGTAGGATCGGGCACAGTGATTGGACTGGCCGCTAAGCCCACCCGTCTCCTGTAGGACGGGTGGCTGGGGGGACATGGGGGGCGGGGCTGTGCAGCCGCACATTGCACCACACGGCCCCACCCCTCCCTGATCTCCTGTAGGAATCAGGCTGGCATGTCTAAAGGATGGCCGGCCAGAATCCCGTCCGGAATCCAAAACGGATCCTGGACTGTGGTTAGAGGGAGGCCCAGCATTTCTGAAATCACCCTGTGTGAAAAGGGCCTAAAATGAGATAAACCCACATTAGTCCCCACCCCTTTTTTAATGTGGGCATGCAGCCTTACAGCCCTTTCTGGAGATCTTAGCATTTTGCTGAGGGCTGTGAGTATGGCAGAAGCTGAGCCACTCAGCAGGACCAGGTTCTTAGCACCAGAATTGGGCCCTTTTTACACTAGCAGCAGTGGGTGGGGTGAGGATGATATGCTGCCGTGGTGGGTGGTAGTGGGTGTGAGGCCTTTTCAACAGGCGCACACCCATCTCCATCCATCTCCACTCACGGAGTCTCCTCCAGTTTGATGGATGGCTCCATGGGTGGGTGATGGGAGGAGATGGGTGGAGGTGGGTGTTGCATGGGAGTGCACATGAACCACCACTCATGCTATTCGCACAGACAGACACCCATCTCCCCACCCACCACCGTTGCATTTACATGGATGCCTCCACTACCACACACCTACCCGCACACCCAGCGGGGGGGTGGGGATGTCTGTGTATAAACGGCCTTGGTCAGTAACAGTAGACTCCAGCTGGGAGCATCGTACTCATTCCTCTTCCCTCCTGCTTCTCAGATGAGCCCCACCACACTACCAGCCGAGCTTTGCAACTGCTGTCTCTCAGCACCATGCTACATGTATGTTACATGCACACATGGGTGCATATTGCAAGCTGTACAGACCATTGATTGGCATTATTATTTTTTCATCCTATATCATTTGATGCCAATATGTGATCATTGTCATAATTTGTCACCTAACCAATATTTGCATGCATCTGAAAACCTAAGTTTTTTTTAAAAAAAATAGTAATACCAGTGTCTGGCAAGAACTAAGATTCACAAGACTATTATGTACAAAAAATAATGGACTAAACTGAAATTTGGACTTCATAAGTCACGTTAGAATTATGTAAGTAACAGACTGCAATTTACATCTTACCTACTGTTTCCCCTTCATTGTATTTAAATAGTTTGAACTGCTAATGACCTTCCTTCTTAGCAACCTTTTTCTCCTATACATCTAGTGTGCTTTGTCCAGTCTATAGTTTGACTTTTCATGTGCATACTCACCAACAGAAGTTGGTCCACTGCCTCCATCTCTTACATTTGGAACCAATATGAGAACTACACACTATCTGGACTAAGAGCGAATGAGAATGGACAACACCAACAGAGGTGAAAGAAATATTCCATATTCCAAACATTCCATATTCCAAACATTCCATATTCCAAACATTACAAAACTAACAGAGCAGCTGGAGTGATACTGCAGACTGTACTGGCACATTATTAAAATGGAAACAGGATGGAAGGCACATTTGTAGTAAGGTTGATGAGAAGTTAATAAATTTCACAAATTTGAAAGTGCAAAATTAAATCCGTGAAGATTGCATTTTGTTTTGTTATTGAGTAATTCGATTATTCAGCATTTTTTGTTTTGTATTGGTGAAAATTATTGGTGTATTCTATAGGTGAAGTGAAAATAACCAAAGTTAACATAAGTGCAGAAGAAATAAAGATGCGCTTCAGCCAAAATTCACTTTCTTAATGGGATTGAATCAAAATGTGAGCATTTGTTAAAGAAATGTGCACTCAGACTGGATTCACAAAATCTAAAAGGCACAATTTTCTTCAGCTGTAATTCACAGAGGAGAGACAGACAGAAGAACAAAGGGGGGAGGGATTTATGGAACAACTATATTTATGGGGTAAAGAGAGACATAAATACAAACAAGAACAAAACAGGAATAAAAAATAGAAAAGAATAAAAAAAATAGATAGTGGGTGTAAGAGCTGGGGAGTGGGGAGATAAAAACTGGAAAAACAAAAAGAAGGGCAGGAATAGGGGAGAGAAGAACAGATGGCTCGAGATGGATGGAGAACAGGTGAAATAAAGCAATTGCATTATATCATAGTGTGAGGAAACGTGTTTTGGAGGAAGCACCAATCCATCATAAGTTTGGAAGCCATGAACTACATGTCACAAACATTACACAACTAACAAAGCAGCTGAAGTGATTTTATCATTCTAACATAATGGCAGAATTGAGTTTCATCTCCACTAAGTAGCTCCTGAACATTGGATCGCCGCTGTGTTTGTTCTCATCTTGTATACTGTTATCCTGCAGCTTATTTATAAACATAATTCCAAGAGTAATGATACTGTTGTAAACAACTGAGAAGTACACCTCAAATATTTTCAAATTAGGTAGCTCCATGCAGCATACACATGTGATTTCCTCCACATTTAATTCTGCCTGCAGAACTCTGGATGATCAGCAGCTGTTTATGATTCCATGAAATAAATAAATAAATAAATAAATGTGCTACCAGGCTTTGAAGTCCATGTCCTTGCTAGAGGACTCTACTGGTCTTCCTGAAAGCAGCGGAAGGGACTAGATGACCCTTGAGGTCCTTTCCAATTCTATGATTCTGTGCTGGGCCAGGAATGGCCTGCTTACTGGACCAGGTGCACAGCCTGAACTAGGGGTGTGCATGTTGCTTTCATTATTACAATAATGATAACAAAAATTGTCATTTTCGTTATTGCAATAATGAAAATGACAGCCTAGAATAACAACGATAATGAAAACGACAACTAAGAATACCAAAAACAACAACCAAGAATAACAATAATGGTAATGATAATGGTATCTATATCTATATCGATATTGATACCAAAACCGATATTGATATCAAAACGATATCAAAAACGATACCAAAAATGATACCAAAAATACCAAAAACAGTAATAAAAATAACAAAAACGATAACAAGAAACAAAAACGACAATGCCATTATGATTGTCATTATTATTAGTGCTGTGGCAGTTGGGATTTGGAGGGGAAATGTAGAGAGGGGAGGAGGGAGCAGACATCTCAGAGTCTTAACAGGGTTGAACTCTTGAACTGTGCCTGTGTTGGGAGGGGCGAGCAGCTCAGCAGTATCTGATGGATGTGTCCCTGGCCAATGAGCAGCACAAGCAGGCCCCAAAAGTCTCAGGGGACTCTGTGATTGCTCAATGCCTGCTGCCTCCCACAACCAATCAGGAGGGCTCTGGAGGAGGGCAGTGCAAACCTTTATAATGGGAGGGTCAGGTTTTTTCTCTCTGTTGTGTGAGAGCTCTGCTTGTCAGGTTGCATTCACAGATCTGTGGTTCTTGCACATAAAAAATCCTCCCTAGCCCTCATTGTATTATTTATTTATTTATTTATTTATTTGGTTTTTCCACCAATACCTTTCCTTCCTCATACCCTACATTTTACCTTCTCCCTTTCCTTGTCCTTCTCCCTGTGCATTATATAGAGATAGGTAGTATAGATTAGATATAAATATATATTATAGACATATAGATTAGAATAGTTATATATATAATTGATTAGATAATACATAGTTTTTCTTTCCCCTTCCTCTGTCTCCCTTAGATTTAGATAAATATTAGTTATATTAGCACAGGAATCAATAATGATACTGATACCAAAAATAAAATCTTTGTTTGAAATAGTACCTATATCAATAATGATAATGAATACCGATAACAAATATCGATACCAATATTGATACAGATATCGATACCAATCATGAAAATGATATCAAAAACAACAAAATGATACCAAAAATTATGAAAACGATAACAATGAAAACAACATTGTTGTTAATAACAATAACGAAAATGACATTTTAAAATAATTAAAACAAAAACAAAAAACAAAAACGACATGGAGGCCTGCTGCACATTCCTATCCTGAACCCCTCATGCTATCCCCAGAAGGCCAGGACAGCCCTTTGGGGCTCTCACATCCAATAGATTTCAGCAGGAACTGGATTTCCCTTGCCCTCATTGCCAGCCTCCAGGCTGCCTGTGTGTGAGTCCAGTAAGGTAATAGTTCTGATTTACTCAATGCACCTGCTATTGATGTAAGACATGCAGGCAGCATGCACTGAAGCATCAGCACATCATATTTTGGCCATTTTCACATGGGCCCAGGAGGAGCCGTGGTGCGGGGGAATGAGCAGAGGCCACAACGAGTGTGTGGTGCGGGTGTGGCCTGTCGCATGGACACACGCCCATCCCCACTGATTTCCATTGATCTCCACACATGGAGGCACCTCTGTTTTCTCCAGTGCTGCCAAGCATGGGGTATTGGTGGAGATTGATGGAGATGGGTGGAGCGTGGGAGCGTGCACGCACCCCCAACCATTTCTACTGTTGGTTGCACAGATGCTACCTCCTCCTTCTCCGTTCCAGTTGCCCACATGGGCAAGGGGAGGCCATCTCATGTAAAAAGGGCATTTGTCTTTCTTCAGATTTGTTAAATACATCATTATTTTTAAAGAGGTAGCAAAATATCCACTGCATCTGCCCCACTAAGGGAATTATAATACTTGCCCTTACTCAAGACCTTTTGGCTTCCTCTTCCATCAGTTTCTGGTTACTGGCCTGATTCAGATGGATTAAGGCTGAACCGAATAGTACTTAAAGGTATTCAGACTTATTTTGAAAGTTTCAAATAGTTGGTCCAAGTACTCGGAGGCAATTCAGTATTCTTGCTGAAGCTTCAGACTTCAGAGGCTGAAGCACAGAAAGTCGTGAAACTTCAGAAAACTTCAGCACCACCTTGATGCCTTAGCAGGTGTTGCCATGTGCAGCAGCTTCAACCGGGGGAAGGGGGAGAGCAATGGTTGACAACTTCTTGGCATGGATTGGTGTGGCACTGGTAACTTGGGAAGACCAGTGATGCAGGCCAGGGAAACTTCTGGAGCCAGGCAGAGAGAGCCCTGTGGGTGACTCATGGTGTTGCTGTCTGACTGCCAAGCTGAGCAAACCAAGCACCCCAGCTCACCTGGCAGCACTGAATTATTATTTTTTTAAACTAACCTAGCATGCTGCCCCTGCATGGAGGAAGCCAGAGGACCCTTGGTAAAAGAAGACAACTTGAATCAACCACACAGATTGCAAGCAACTGCAATCCTGCACACCAAACCAACCAACCCAGCAGACAACATGTTGGTTCTTCACAAACACACACACACACACACACACAGAGCACCCTGGCATGGAGGGAACTTAACTCCTGGAGCCAGGTAGAGTGCTCTCTCTGTGAGGCTCATGGTGCTGCTATCTGACTGCCAAGCCAAGTAGCCAGCAAGCAATGTGCCCCCAGTGGAACCCCTTCCCTCCTTTTTTTTAAAGCATGGCATGCAAACCTCCCATGACCCAGCATTGACCCTATGTACAGGCAGGCCACGGCAGGCCAGGTCAAACCATGCCCTGCCATGCTATACCAGGACACCACCCAGCCTAGCTGATTACTCACAGTTAGCAGTGTAGCAGCACACAGCCAAATTCACCAGAGAATGGGATGGCTCTGGGAGGTGTGTGCCAGTTTTGTTTTTTGGCACTTCTCTTTCTATTGGATGAAGCCTTGTACCAATCAAACAAGCCATCTGGCTTGGCCAGTCAATCGATATAAAATCTGCCTTACCCCATGACTCAACTGTCCCCTTCTATCCCCCGCTCCTACCAAATATGGCATTGTTTCCAGAAGTTTCTGGGCGCTTCTCCAGCCAGGCCCAGGTGTGCAGTCACTTCCAAAGTTTTTCAAAGTTTCCAAAGTTTTCTGAAGAATGACCGCGCTTTCCCGAACTTTGGAAACTGCTGTTTCCGGATCGAAGACCCCCAAATTTAGCAATTTCTGAATAATTCCAAAGACTTTGTTTCAACTCTAAGATGGACATAAATCAAAATATTTCTGTTGGAAAATTTTGTTGGAAGTGATTAATTTTCTTATGGGAAGTCTTATTTTTTATAAAAGTTAACTTTCCATTAGCAAAATGTTTTGTCTAATATATTCAGATCAGGCCAAATAGTACACTCCTACAAAAATATGAAACAAAAAATGTGCAATTGTCTAAAAAGATAACATAATTTGAAAAAGACAATTAATTTGTTCTATTAAAAGAAAACCTTTTACTTCTGACCAGATATTTAGTCTGTGATTTCCTCTGTGATTTCCTCTTCTTGAGCAATTGCTAGAAATAAATGTGAGAAGCACATGATTCTCTCCTGTTCCATAGTATTTCAAATCTTCTGGTGATGAAAATCTGTAGGTTGCATTATTGCATTTACAATGATCTTAAACCTCCTACACATGGGATCCATGTGAGTCCTGCAAAGCCTGGGTGTGGCACAATGTCCTCACAATGGATGTGCACACAATTTCCATGCATGTGCACAGATGTACTGCGTGGCGCATGTAGGGCATAGAATTGGCCCCATTGACAATAATTAACTAACTTCAAAATGTTTGTAAATACTAGATACTTGAAGTGTGCAGTAGGCACATCATCCAGTTTTGTTTTTGTTTTCATTTTTGTTTACAACCCGCCTTTTGTTTTGGAGATTTAAATAAACCAAAACATTCATTTGGGGTTTTTTGTTTTTTCATTTATTTTTACTTAAAATAATTTAAAACATAAAGCTAAAAAAAATCTGAACTATTCTGTGTAGTAGTAAATTTTTATTGTGAAGCCTTGACAAAAACCATATAACCTAAAATGACACACATAACAAAACCACACACATATAAAGCAAATAATGCAAAAATACCACAAATATTAAAATCAAATATCCAAATGTACATTGAGCATACCAGCATTAACTCTAAAATCCCGCCAGCCTAGCTCTTCCCAGAGCTCGCCCACGGCAAAGGTTTGGCACCTGGATAAAAACAGGGATTAAGATAGACACACACACACACACACACACACACCAGCCTGACTCTTCCCCAAGTTCACCCATTACAAGCTTTGACCCCTAAATAAAAAGCAAAAAATAAAGTAGTCTCACTGGTCTAGCTCTTCCCAGAGCTCACCCACAGCAAAGGTTTGGCCCCTGAATGGAAACAAGGATTAAATTAAACCCAACTTAAGTCAATTAAAGTATCTATAAAACATTAGGCATGTGCGAACGAGGTTCGGAAGTTCGACGTTCAGACCGAACTCGAATAGTTCGGTCAACCGAACCAAACTTTCGAACCAAACTCAAATTCGACCGAACTGTTTGATCAAATCTAAACCAGTTGGGAAGGCCAAAAAACCCAGTTTGGAATGTATGAACTCGGTTCGGAAGTTCGGAATTCGACTGAATTTGAATAGTTCGGTCGATCAAACCGAACTTTCGAACTTAACTCAATTTTTGAACCAAACCGAATTTCCGAACTCGATTCTGTTTGCACATCCCTATGAAACATGCCCTAGGCTTCTCCTCCTTATCCCTTCTGCCTTAAATGCAAAGATTGCCAATTTTTACAAGGTGTTAGAATCATTTTGAGAAAGGAGCCAAATTAGTTTCTCACATGGCATGAAATGCTGGAAACTCCACAGTCTGGTGGACAAATAGATAGCCCTAAGATTTTTGGTCTAGGGGCAGTCGAAGACATAATGGACTATGTCCTCAACCATTCCAGTTCCACAAGGGCACAATCTACACTCCCTAGAGGTGCCATTTCTCCTACCCTCCACAATAGCTGTAGCCATCTGCCCCAGTCTCAGCCTACAAAGATCCATGCTGAGGGTTTTACTCTTTTCAATATTAAGATATCTCTCACATCCAATCTGGTTTTTCAACAACAGTTATGATGGAGCTATTCTTGAAACACGAATTGCGGCAAAATCATCTTGACAAGAGATACCTATAAGACTTTGGACAACTAAGTCCCTTTCAGCTGTTGAGAATAGTCTATTGTGTCAAATAATATCCCAACCCAGTCTTACAAAACAATACACTAGTGATTTAAGCCATGGTGACTATTGGGAAAACACCGTACTAGTATCTTCCAAAAGCACATTTTTATGAATCGAGAAGGAGATGCTGCCAGGGCCTTAAACCAGAATTTGATCATGATTATATTTATAGTTGTTTTCAAATTAAGTAAACCTGATGCAAGTCGCAGAAAAGCTGCTGGTACCGAGGGAGGAAGTTGAAGTAAGGACCTAAGAAATTCATTCTGTGGTATATTTATATACTCTTCTGCTGCAAAGCCCCAAACCTCAGAACCATATAAAACTTGTGAAATAACCTTGGCCCGGAAAGCATTCAAACATCCATCATAGCTTTCTTAGGATAGGTATTATGAAACCCCATAACTGCAGAGGTTGTTTGGATGGCCTTAGTCTTAGGATTGAAGATGTTTATTCTAGCAGTCTGATGAACATAGCAAGAGTCCTAGATATCTATATTCCCTCAATATTTGGAGCCTGATGTTATCAATCTGCCACAGAAATCACCCCCAATATGCATTTTTTGTCTTGCAATGGTTAATAACCAATTTGTTCTTGGTACAAAGTTCTACAATATAGACAGGGCTCTTTGCAGTCCTATTGGAGTCCTTGAAATAAAGTGTCAGCCGCAAACATCAGTACTCCAACTGGTATATTCAACTACTTAGGGGGATGGATATCAGACCTATCCATGCCCCTTATAATATCATTCATGTGCAAATTAAACAAAGTTGGAAGCAGGACACAGCCTTGGCGTACTCCTACACGTATAAAAAATTTGTCCATCAATTCCCCATGGATACCATGTCAGACCCATGCCCACGTATCCTGATGATAGGCAATACTTAGTTTGAGAAGCGCAGGATCTAACCTCAAGGGATGTACGAACGCAGTTTGGAAGTTAGGGGTTCGGCCCGAACTCAGAGTGTTTGGCCCATTCACGAACACCCTGAATCCGACCGAACCGACTGAACTGAGTGGGGTGGTTTCCCCTCCCCCCTTCATGCTGTGCAGGTGGAAGGGGTGCCGGGGAGCACCTCCCCCCCCGCTGCCAAGTTTGGGATTTTTTTTAACACACACCCCCAGGACTGCCCATAGCCCTACCTGGCGGCGGCCAGGGTTCCGGCCCCGGGTCCAGCAGCAGGCAGGTCTGGCAGTGGGTCCACTAGCGGCAGCACTCCGGAGCGCTTCAGGCTGCTATTAGGCCTTCTGTCTGGGTCAAACTGGAAGTCCTAGAAGCAGCCTGAAGTGTTCCAGAGCTCCGCCCCCGCCAGACCTGCAGCCGCTGCCACAGCCACCACCAAACCCAGGGCCGAAGACCTGGAACCCACAGGTAGGTCAGGCTCTGACTCCGGGCTGGCGGCGGCCACAGTAGCAGCCGTGTGTCCATGTCACGTTTTGCGTGATCCCATTTATTACAAATGGAAAGTGAGCTTTATGGCCTAGCTGAACTAATCATACTAGATTGGGCTTAACTTTTTCCAAGTTGTATAAAATGAGTTTACACTTCACTTTGATACCAGACTAGCAAAGCAAGTATTGTAAAATGACAATATATTTATAAATAAAGGAACATGAGACTTTAGAATATATTAAAAATATAAGCGTAGTTTACTTAAATATAAATAGAGAATATCAGTAGTTTACATAGAATAGCATGGATAGCCAATCAAAATTACATGATCTTAAAACATCTCTATTTTAAGAAAAAAGCTTCTAAAAGCTTAACATATGCTCAATTCATTGGCTCAAAGATATCAAGAGTAATACATTACATTCTTCCCAGTTCTTCCCTTTGTCTGCCAAGATGTTGGTGAGAAAGAAACTCCAACATGAGGTGTGGAATCTCAGTCTAAAGAGCAAAGCTCTTGTCTCCCTTCTTAAGCTTGCCTGCATGGGAGGCTCACATTCCTGAGGACTGACGTTGCTGACGTCAGTTAGCAAGGAAATACACTGGATTCTAATTGGCTCTCTTAATTCTGAACAAGTAAAGTTTTTAAATTTCCTTCAAGGTTTGAATAGAAACCTTATATTTTTATCAAAGATAATTGTCAGATTACAGAGAGAATAACCAAAGCTTCAAGGTTATTTCAACCATTAATTAAATAGATATGTTAGCTAGAAAAAACTAACTTAAATCTTCCTTCTCAGTCTGGAGATGTTTATGGCCTGATCATTCGTCATCTAGACACATAACAGATAAGGTTCCAGACACCTCGACTGGCAAGAGGCCTTTGATCTGCCCTCTAACTCCTAGCCATTTGACTGTTTCCTTGGATACGGTGAAAGTTCATTTGGGAAGTTTAGAAAAAAGCTCATTGGAATGTAGCTGAAGAAGCTTCAGCCTGAACCAAGCTAATCACAGAAGTTGATTTTAGAAATCAATACTGCAAAACACAAATCCAGTACTTTGAAACAAAAAGTTAACATAAAGAAATTCAAAATTAATACATTAGGAACACAGATGGCCAAAAATATATGCTTATAATAGGAAATACATGACATCCAGTGGGGGCGGCACTCCAAAGCCGGACCCCAGCACCCCTTCCACCCATGCAGCCTGGAGAAGGGAGGGAAAACCAGTGGCCACCTGCCCAAATGGGTTCGCCCCTCCCCCCAAACTGGTTCAGTCAAAACAGACTGAACCAAACGGTTTCGGATTCAGCTGAACCCTGAACGGGCCGAACACCGAACCGCTCGGTGTTCGCACACCCCTACTAACCCCAAATATGTAACTTCAAACATAAGTGGTCTCTATCAATTGTGTCAAATGCAGCTTTCATATCGATATATGCTACATATAGGGCACCCTTGATTGTTTTAGAATATTTATGATGCATGTATTGAAATGAAAATAAATGGTCTATTGTTGCGTAATTGTTCCTAAATCCTGCCTGAACTTCTGAGAGTAGTTTTCCCCCCTTAACCCAACTTTTAATATGCTGAAGAAGGTGCCTACCAAAAAAATTAGAGGACATATTCAATAAGCTTATGGGTCAATACCCTTTTTGTAGACTGGAATAATCATATTTCTTTTCCACTGATCAGGGAATTGGCCAGTTTCCACTATCATATTGAACCAATTTGTCAGAATGGGCACCCACCAGTCAAGATTAGATTAATAAAGTTCTGCTGGTAACTCATCCAGCTAGTGGGTGACATAAAGCTTGTGTACCTAGATTTTCTACATATGAGAAAGCTCAACTGTCTCTTGAGAGGGTTCTAATTAGAGTGTGAAGGGAAGTGAATAAAGTGTATTTGATATATTCCATTCATGGACACCCACTGTTATGAAATATTGGGTAACTCCTTAACTCTGGGACTTTTGTTTCTTTATCAGATTTGGTTGGAACTGTCCTTGGGGATCCAAGCCATTGTGGGGAGAAAGCAGAACCAGCCTTAGAATTTACAGGTCCCAGGGTTCAGATGAAATATAGGGCAACTAGTGTCCCCACCTCCTTGGGGGCACCCTCTGAAGGGCTCTAGAGGTGATTGTATTTGGGCCTCCTTGGGTAGGAATGGAGACCATGTACCCGCTCTTGTGAAAATGGAGGCCACTCCGGGCATCTCCAAAGTAGAGAAATAGCAGTGTGTGAGGCAGTTGCCCTGGGACACCCACTTGTAAGGCCCAACCTGGTGGAAAGGCAATATTCAATGTAAGTCAGCCAACACGATTTGGGAAGATACAAATGGGGGCATATATCTCCCTTACTTATGTCAATTTCAGGGCCTACATATCTTAGGGCCCTCTGTCTCTCCTTAAGCCTCTTTCTCTCTGCAAAATTTGGTTGAAACAGCATGAGGTATCCATTGCCAGAAGTAATTGTATGGGATTCTTTGGCTACAGAAGAGGCCATATCACCCCTCCAGAAACAACTACTGTTACAAAAAGAATTGAATCTCTACTTATTGTTTACCCTTCTGCCCCTGTACCAAATATGCCTGAAGTTGTCTTGTGGGAAATCATATTAGACTTCTTTTTTTTAGGAAACCATACTGAAAATTCAGAGAGCTCTGAACATGGGAGTAATTATAGCAGGGAAAGCAGGGGGGCATGTCCCCCTCAAATTTATTTCCCCCACATTTCTAGAAGTTTGAGGTCAGAGTTTATGTGGATCAGTATCCTGTACAAATCTTAGCCCAAAGTTACCCTCATGGCAGAGTACATCACTGGAGACAGAGAAATAAAACCAAAGTGAATTAGAAATATAAGCAGGATATAGGAAAAAGACTGTCAACTTTAGAACAGTGCAAGACAATGCGTGATGAGGGACTTATGCTCTTTTCACACAGATATTCTAACACTAATAAAATGGGTGTTACATTTTATTATACATGTTACAGGGCTGCGGGCGTGTTCTATGAGTGCCCTGCAATGTGTATAATAAAATGTAACATCCATTTTATCAGTGTCTGTGTCTGTGTGAAAAGGTCCATATACTGAGCAATTATTGCATATGAGCGGGGACCGAGAGCAAAACCAAAAGTGCTGTAAAATAAAAAGGAAAAAAACAAAACGAAAACAGTAATGATAGAGGATAGCAAACTGAAGAAGGAAGCAAAAGTTGAATGACTGGACTCCAAAAATGTCTCATGCAGATTTAGGCTACAAGTCACAGACAACAAAGTTGATGTTTCTATGCAGATTCCTACTGACTGGGACCATGTCTAGAATATTCTGTGTTTTAAGAACATGAATACCAACATAAGCTGTAGGCGCTGTTGTTGCTTTCAGGTCTAGGAACCTTAGTAGAATAAAAATATTGACACGTTAGAGGAAGTTAGAAAACAGGCCAAAATCATTCAGTGGGGCTTTGGGTAATTTTAGATATGACGGGCCCGGAGGCCCACCACGCTCAATCTGGACCAGGATCCGTTTCGGATCCCAGTCAGGAATCAGTCCGTCTGTCCTTCAGATGTGCCAGCGTGATTCCTAGTGGGGATCGGGGAGGGGGCGGGGCTGCGTTGCGTGGCGTGTGGCTTCACAGCCCCCCCCTCCCCCGGCCACCCGCCCGCCTGGAAACAGGCGGGCGCAATAGCCAATATTGCCACTGCGCATGATCCCATCCCATGGTCAGGACCACAATCCGGGCCAGCTGAAGGTAACAGACATTACTTTCGGCTGATCCATGATCATGGCCACCGTGATCACAGTTGGGGCCCAATCCCACCATGATTCTGGACCTCTGGGAGGCCGGAGGTCCAGAATCATGGTCAATTTTTTCCCCGCCAGTGGTTCACTCTGGTGACCATCTGCTGGGGAGCAAATAGACATTACAGAACAAACGGCCACCACATCAGATTCACTGCGGTTGACCATTGTCTTGTAACGTCAAAAATTACCCTTTGATCATCAACACAAGCAGCACTGAATAAGAAGCTGAAGCTGCCAACTGGGAAAACACAGTGACATGAGACTGTTAATATGTTCTGGCACCTCCCCCAGAACATCTTGGGAGAGTTCTTGTGCGGTTAAAACTACCTTAGACAAACGTGCAAGGACACAGCTGGAAGGATGGAGTCCCTCCTCATATGTGTCCCAAATGATCATGAATGGCTGATCAGCCGTGCAGTGTTGCTCTTCTCCCACTCCTACACAAAGTACTTACAGGTACCCAGGCATCCCTCTGTTTTTCCACAGCAGCCAACCTGGCAAGGATTAAAAGAACAAGGGAGGTGCAGATCTCTCAGATAATCCCTCCTGATGTTCGTACTTTGGGTGTCTAGTGCCAATGTTGCTGCACCTCATCCACTTCTTGAAGTTTTACCAGGCAAACCACTGGTGAGCGGGAGGGTGGGGGTGTGGGGTGGAGGAGATCTGGGTTTGGCTGGATATCAAAAAGTGCCTGTGTGAAGGATATGTGCTACTGCCACAGCTTCCCTGACCAAGTGTTACTGGTGAATTGGCCCATTACTACCATTCCTTCTCACAACAGTCTCCCTTCCCCCCTCTCCATGTTCTGTGCAAGCAGTCTTACCAATCATCTTGCCGCATACCAGAACTAGAGGAGGAAGGGTTTGTGACTGGTTTTAATTCACTACATATTGCCTGTTAAGCTAAATAGCTCTTCGTAAGGCTGCTACAATGGCAGTAACAGTGTGGAATGGATGGGTAGCTCAGTTTTATAGCAATCATGCCAGGTGTCCTGGGTTCTATTCTGTCCTGCACGCCCACTCCTCTCTGTCAGCTTCTTTTTAAAATTAAGGAGCAGCTCCTACTTTCTTGGCTCAGAGTGCTGCTGTCATGAAAAAAGTGATACACACAGGAAGGGGTAAGGAAAAGGAAAATGAAGCTAATAACTTCCTCTGTAATTTCTTGGAGCCTATCCTCCAAGACTATGGCAGGCTCTTTCTCTCCCTTTCTCCCTGATGAATATAGCACTGTACTACTCAGGTTGTAGATCTGGAACCCTGCTATTTCAACTATATTTGACTGCACACTGCTGCTCGAAGAAAGTGTATACTAGAAACATTCATTTATTGGACACTGTGTCTTATCCTCCCACCCCATCACTAACTCCTACAATTCTAGTATGGGAAAGGGAGGGCGGGGGGGGGGGACAACCTGGAGATCTTGTTACCAACTAGTTTCCAGAAGCACTGAAGTGAGGAATTTATGGGGCACACTTTGAAGCTTAGAATGGATAAAAAATAATGTTCAATAGCTAATGGGAAAATAATTGCTAAAGCTTGTGAAGCACCAAAATAAAACTCTTATCTCCTTCCTCCACCTCCAAAATATTCAAATGACTAGATCATTGATTACCTCTTCCCAGCAGCTCAAAGAGAAAATAAAGTACTATCATGCCCTGCTTCCCTTCCCAACTTCTGTCCCACTTGTTCTTATCTTTTTCTGCCAATCCTCTGAGTCTCCCTTAGAGTTAAGTTAATATAAATAAGATTTGACGTTCAAAACGTGACAACAATTTAAAGAACATATCAGTTTGGGGTGATTGTAGGTCTAATTCTGGAATTCTCACTCAGGCAAAACGTCCACTGAAATCAATGAGACAATGTGAGAGCATGGACTAACTGCAACAGTGATTACCGAATGGATCTAATCTTGAAAATGGGCCACAATTTTTCCCCAACAGAATAACTTACATTTGCCTCTCTTTCCAGTGGCAAACTCTTCCTGGTTCTTACAGAGACCTCAGGTACTGAGGTACTGAATTCTGACCCCAGAAGGAATGAACCCTGCCAAAAACACTGCTACTGGAATTGCCTAATTAAGGAAAAAGAGGGACTGGTACCTCAGCACACACTACAGAAAAAGATAATATCTGGCCTGACCTATGAGGTTGGATACACGTTAGACCTTATGTTCTGCACTGGCCTGGAAATGGAGGTTCTGGTTTTTGGAGGTGTCATCACTGGGTGTTTTACACACACATTTCTCCTGCATGTTTCCTGTAACATCCTGAACTTTCTGAGTATCTAAATCACTCACCCAGATCTTAAACATCCGGCTCTTTGAACTTCTGCATAGAACTTCTCCCAAAACTTTTATGTGTAAAATGTTTTCCTCGTAAACTGCTTTGCTCCAGGCAGCTGTGGTCACTTGGTTTCCATGGCAACCTGTCACATCTACAGTTGCGGCTTAGGCTGCCTCAGGGCAGTGTTTGTGTGAAGAATGCATCCAGGAACTGCCTCAGGGCAGTGTGTGTGTGAAAAATGCACCCGGAACTTACTTGTGGACTTGTAAACCCAGAAAATTGAAAAATCCGGAACTTTAAGGTGTGTTTAAAAATGCCCACTGTCATTGTCAGAATATTACCTTCTGAGGACCCAGATCCCTGCCTTCCTTTGCCTCCGTCAGGGTGGTGGACCAGTTTGAATGGCCCACCCCCAGAGACTAATGGATCCCACAGGATTCCAGAACTCTCTGAGGGATTTAGCCACTGAGCTTGACAGCCTCCCTGTTGATGCCCTGGTTAGTTAGGATATGACATTCTCCAGGACTATTGACACCTTGGCTAGGGATGGGTGAACAGAACTGAGTTTGGAAATTCAGTTCAGTTCGGTTCAGTTCAAAAATTGAGTTCGGTTCGGAAGTTCAGTTCGGTCGACCGAACTATTTGAGTTCGGTCCGAACTCCGAACTTCCGAACAGAGTTTGGAAATTCAAACCCCATTGAACTAAATGAAATATTATCTTATCGGGATGGGCAAACAGAACCGAGTTCGGAAATTCGGTTCGGTTTGGTTCGAAAATCGAGTTCGGTTTGGAAGTTCGGTTCGGTTGACCGAACTGGTCGAGTTCGGTCCAAACTCTGAACTTCCGAACCGCGTTCGCCCATCCCTAACAATGGTGCCCAACCATCCACTCCCTCCACAGCATCAGAACAGTCTCTTTGGTATAGGGAGGACTTGAGTCTGCTAAGTGGGAGGGTAGGCGGTTAGAGCGCAAGTGGTGCTCAACTTGTACTAAAGCCAACAAACTGCCGCACAGACTGTTTTTGAAAGACTATGCCATGGATGTGGAAGCAGTGGTGAAGAAAGCTTTCTTTGCTACCACCATAGTATCTGAAAAGTGCCATCCAGTGGAGATTTTCCAGGTTGTGAATATTAAATTCTGGCTGTCTCCACCAGAATTAGAGTCGTTGGCTGCCCGCTGTGACGGATTTGCCACCTACTTTGCAGAGTTTTCCACCTACTTTGCAGTCACTCATATTTGACTTGAGTTAGATGCTGCTAGTTTAAGTGCACTCAGTGCAGAGTCAGGGTTTGGGGTTGAGGAGGCCCGATCTTGTCTGGTTTACTTGGATCAGCTTCAATTAAGCTCACCCACAGAAGTGGAGGATATGCTTGGAGGGATGCAGGCGACCAGTTGTGAACTAGATCCATGAATATACTGGGTGGTGAAAGCCAGCCAGGAGACACTGGGGGTGTTGCTGGCTGGGGTTTTCAATGCCTCCCTTAGGGAGGGCAGGGGGCCTGACAGCCTCAAGTCTGTGGCCGTCCACCCCATGCTCAAGAAACCATCTTTTGAAGTTGACTCCCCTGCCAGCTATTGCCCTGTCTCTATCCTCTCCTTCTTAGGGAAGGTTATTGAACAGGTGGTCACCTTGCAGCTCTGGGCATATCTCGAAGCTATCGGTTTCCTAGACCCATGTCAATCAGGTTTTCATTCTGGCCATGGCACTGAGATGGCTGTGGCCTTGTTTGATGGTCTCTGCTTGGAAATTGACAGGTGAAAGTGTACCATGCTGATTTTGTTAGATCTTTTGGTGGCCTTTGATACTGTTAACCATGTGGTCATGTTGACATGGCCATGGGACCTGACTTGGGTAATTGGATTGCCCTTGAGTGGTTCTGTTCATTCCTGGCTGGAGAACTCAGAGGGTGATGATGGGCATTGGCTCGTTGTCCCCTCAGGAACACCCTTGTGGGGTCTGTCAGGATTCCATCTTGTCCTCACTCCTGTTCAATGTGTCTCTGAGACCCCTGGGTGAGATTGTTCAGAGATTTGGAGTGAAGTGACATCAATATGTGGATAACACGCAGTTCTACCTCTCCTTTTCATCTGACCCAGGTCCTGCAGTCTCGGTGCTTACCCGGTGCCTGGCTGCCATTGGGAACTGGATGCAATCATTGACGATGAAGCTGACAAGACTGAGGTGATGATGGTTGGCCAATCTTGTGACCTGGGGTATGTGGCCACCCCTGTCATTGATGGGGTGTGGCATCCCTTGGTCACTCAGATTCGCAGCCTTGGGATGCTCTTGGATCCACTGCTGTGCATGGATTGTTAGGTTGTGGTGGTGGCCAAGGACTTCTTTTTGCCAACTTCATCTGGCAAGAAGGCTGAGACCTTTTCTATCAGATTCAGATATGACCCCATCATCCGTGTCTTTGTAACCTTGAGGCTAGATGGCTGCAATGCCCTCTCCCTGGGACTGCTCTTGAAGACTGTTTGGAACCTACAGTTGGTGTAGAACACAACGGCCCACCTTCTGTCAGGGACCAGTCACCAGGAGCACATTACACCCGTGCCAATAGCTTTCTGGGCACAATTCAAGGTGCTGGTGTTTTTAACCTCTACAGCCCTAAATAGCCTGGGCCCCAGGTATCTGAAAGACTGCCTCTTCCCTTTTGTCCCATTGCAGCCTCTGAGGTCAGTCAAGGGTGCCCTTCTGCGAGTGCCGACTATCTGTGAAGTTGCTACATTGAGGGTGCACAAGGGGTTCTTCTTGGTGGCTGACCCACAATTATGGAACTCCCTCCCCTTGGAGGTCTGCCTAAGCCTGAACCTGCTCATCTTCCAGAGGAGATTTAAGAACTTTTTATTTGGTTGGGCATTTGTCGGGCAAGAATCAGGTTCAGTGGGATTGGGCAGAGGGATTTGGGGAGGAGGCTTGGTGGGTGGCAAGTGGGGGTAAAAGGTGGGGTGGGATGATGTGGGTTTAAAGGATTTTAATGTATTATTGTATTTTATATTTTGAATTTTTAACGTTTTGATGTTGTGAGCTGTCCTGAATCTTCGGAGAAGGGCGAGATAAAAACGTAGACATAAATAAACAAATAAATAAATTAAATTAATTAAACAATAAATAGAAATATACCAGAGAGAAAATGGCTGTTTTCCTCAATGAAGCAGAGAATATCCTAAAGGTGAAAGAGCTGTTACTTTCTAACATGTGGTTGTCATGATACATGAGTTTCTTGAGTATTATGACTGACGTGTACTGTAAATTGTGCATAATCATCATATTTTGCTTTTTGATCATAATATTGACAGACATAGTCAGTGAACAACTCAACTGTAAGATTATAACTCCTTCTGACTCTCTTAACAATACTTCTCACAGCTAGTTTAAACTTTATTTCTGCAGAACAGGTTGCTTGACGTTCAGAGACATTTTCCTAACAGGGTTTGAAATAAGCAATTCAAGCAACTTCAAGAAGCCCCTTAAGTTTTGTTTCCTTTCTCTGAATAAGGATTTAATTTCAGGAAAAAAATCACTGTGTGATTGAGTTGCAATCAAGCTCAGTAAGACTGGTTTAGTTTGGTTTAGAAAAAAAAATAGTTCTGTCAAATTGGCAAGTAAGTTCATTGATCTTAAAATTAAGCTGAGCAGAGATGAAGGACTGACAAAATAATTTGTAGACTGTGACAGAGAGGCTGCTAAAGTTGAATAATATCTTTGGAAAGTAGCACCATCATAAAATCACCAGATAATATCTGGCCCGACACATGAGCAGGGACACATGTTGGATTTGATGTTTTGCACCAACCTACATACAGGGGTTCCCATTATTCAAGGTGTTGTAACAAAACCATTGTCATTGTTGGATCATTACCTTCTGAAAGACCAGATCCCCGGTCCTCCTATGCCCTCATAGTGGTGGTAGACCGGTTAGGTTGGTCCTCCCCCGGAGGTCAATGGATCCTATTGGTTTTCAGAATTCTCTTGGGGATTTACTTACTGATCGTAATGGCTAATCTGTCGATGGCCTGGTCACCTTGTGGAATGACATCTTGACAGGCCCATAGATGCAGTTGCACCCAGGCATCTGCTCCCTCCTGCCACTTCACCAGCACAGGACTTGAGACAGCTGATGTGGGAGAGTAGTCAGTTAGAGCCCCAGTGGTGCTCAAAACATGCTGAAGCTGACTGATTGCGAAATAGATGGTTTTTATAGGACTATGCCGTGGCTGTGATGGAGGCGAAGAAAGCTTTCTTCCCTGCTACCATAGCGTCTGCAAAGTCTCATCTGGCAGAGCTGCTTTGGGTGGTGAGAAGCCTGGTTAATCCAGTCTGCCTCTGCCTGGAAAAGGAGTCATTTAATGTTTGCTCTGACATTTTTATTAATTACTTTTCAGACAAAATCACCCCTATTCACCATGACTAAGGAGCTGCCATTTCATCTGCAGAATCAGGGTTATGGAAGCTCAGTCTTTCTTGTCCTGTTTATTTGGATCAGTTTCAGTTGGTATCACTCACTGATGCAGGGAGGTGCTTGGGGAGATGAGAGCAACCAGTTGAGAATTGGATCTTTGCCCATCCTGGCTGGTAAAAGCTAGCCAGGAGATGGTGGGGAGGGGTCATTCCTGCCTGATATTGTGAACGCCTTCCTTTGGGAGGTAAGATGTTGGATGCTCTTAAAACAGCAGTTGTCCGGCTCCTGCTTAAGATAAGAAGCCATCTTTGGACACTGACTCCCCAGCCACCTAGTGGTCGGTCTCTAACCTTCCCTTTTTAGGGAATGTTATTGAACAGGTGGTTGCCCATCAGCTCCAGGCCCATTTTGATGCCATTGGATTCCTGGATGTGTTTCAGTCAGGCTTTCATTCTGAGACTGTGTTTCTAACCTTGATCGGGTCAATGACCTGCACCTTGAGATTAACAATGGGAATTCTACCCTGTTGATTTTATTGGATCTTTCAGTGGCCTTTGATAGTTGAACATGAGGTGTTGTTGACACGACGCAGGTGGCCGGGGACAGAAAGATCACCGGTGCACCTCCACAACGGTCAGGCAGCCCCCATGGACAGAGAGATCACTGGTGCATCCCCTACCCCCAGTTGTCAGGCAACCCTTGGGGACAGCACAATCCCTTGTACTTTTCCCCTTACCAGGGATGACTCCATGTGGTGCTGTCCTGTGGCAGCCCTGGGGAAAACATCTGGCAGCCACTGTTCAGAGAGGTAGGTAAATATGTGGCAAAAAAGAGCCAATGGGTGGGGGGATTTTCTTCCTCCCCCATGCCAGCTGTCAACTAAGAGGAGCATGCAGCATTGGCTACAACAGAAAGGGGATCACAGCTTCTTCCCAGAGTGTGACTCCCCCTTTCCATGGCTGCTGCTCTTCTTTACTGGTGGGAAAGGGGAGGAACAGGGATCAAAGTCAAAGCGCAGGAAAGGAGAACACATGAAAATGAGAGCAGCAGCCATAGAAAGGGTGGGGGATCATGGTCAGGGAAGAAGCCTTCCCTGACTGTGACACACACACCTCATCAGAGCCAGCGCTAGGAGGTCTCATTAGCCAAGAGATGTTGAGGAGAGGGAAGTGTATGTATGTATGTATGTATGTATGTATTTATTTATTTATTTATTTATAAAATTATTTGCTACCCCACCCCTCCTGCAGCCCAGGGCGGCTTACAACATTAAAATACATAAAACACATAAAAACAGTAAAAACAGTACAATAAAGAGAAGTCACAGAACCACCACCACCCCTCCTAGTCCCCTCTCCCACCCTACACCCCATCTCCCATGTCAAAAGCCAGGCAGAACTGCCAGGTTTTACACATATGATGAAACCTGCGGTTCCTAGGTGCTCTGGGGGAGTTACCCTCTGATCTAGACGACCATCACATCGATGGCCTTGTCAAGCTGTGGAACACCTTGCTAACGGAGGCCATCGATCAAACGGCTCCCAGGCGTCCGTTGCCCAGGCGGAGGCTCTGCATACCTTCTTGGTTCTCCAAGGAGCTGTGGATTCTGAAGCAGGTAGGGTGACGGCTGAAGTGATGGTGGTGTCGTTCTCGGACTGAAGCTGACAGATTGTGGCATAGAGCTCGTTTACGAGCCTATGCCATGACTATGTGGGCAGCAAAGAGGGAATTCTTTGCTACCTTCATAGCATCCACTAAATCGCGTCCAGCGGAGCTGTTCCGGGTTGTACGGGGACTGGTCAGTCCGGCCTCCCTCAACCATGGAGTTGAGTCAGCAATTGCCCGCTTTGACCTTTTTGCGGATTATTTTGCAGAGAAAATCACTCGTATTCACCAAGATCTCGATTCCGCACTTAATGCAGTGGAGGAGGTAGAGGTTGTAGACGCCCCACCTTGTCCAATTTTATGGGATCATTTTCAGTTGGTGACACCCGCTGATGTGGTGGGGGGTGCTTGGGGCTACTTAAGCCACCTCTTGTGAATTAGATCCATGCCCATCCTGGCTGGTTTAGAGCTGTTGGGAGACAATAGGGCCATTGCTGGCTGGGATTGGCAATGCCTCCCTGAGGGAGGGCAGAGTGCCGGGGTGTCTCAAGGAGGTGGTGGTGCGGCTTCTGATCAAGAAACCATCGCTTGACGCTGACTCCCTTGCCAGCTATCAGCCTGTCTCTAACCTTCCCTTTTTAGGGACAGTTATTGAATAGGTAGTGGCTC
Source organism: Sphenodon punctatus (assembly GCA_003113815.1). Classification (NCBI taxonomy): domain Eukaryota; kingdom Metazoa; phylum Chordata; class Lepidosauria; order Sphenodontia; family Sphenodontidae; genus Sphenodon; species Sphenodon punctatus. The sequence continues at coordinate 165,217 of QEPC01010345.1, read as the reverse complement.
AGCAGTTCCAAGGGCATCTTGACCGCACTGGTTATATTGATCCCTTTCAGTCTGGCCTTCATCCGTGGCATGGCACAGAGACAGCATTGGTGGCTTTGGTCGATGATATGCGTCGTGAAAAGGATACGGGTCGGTCGACCCTTTTGGTCCTATTAGATCTGTCGGCTGCATTTGATACCGTTGACCACGAGATGTTGGTGACGCACCTGTGGGACAGTGTGGGGCTGGGTGGGATTGTTCTTGAATGGCTCCTCTCATTCCTGACTGGGAGAACTCAGCGGGTGGTGCTCGGTGATCATTTTTCATCTCACCAAGACCTCTCGTGTGGGGTCCCACAGGGTTCTGTCTTGTCACCTCTCCTGTTCAATGTGTACGTGAAGCCACTCAGCGAGGTGATCAGGAGGTACAGGGTGAGGTGTCATCAGTATGCGGATGACACCCAACTGTACCTCTTATTTTCAACTGACCGAGGCCCGGCTGTCTTGGTGCTTACTTGGTGTCTGACAGCTGTCAGGGACTGGATGAGGGCTAATCAACTGCGACTGAATCCTGACAAGATGGAAGTGATGTTAGTGGGTAAGTCGATGGAGATGGCGACCCTCTCGGTTGAGGGTGTGTGCCCTCTGCTGAATTCCAAGGTGTGGAACCTGGGGGTGCTCCTTGATGCACAGCTCTGCCTGGATCTCCAGATGCAGACTTTGGTGAGGAGTTCCTTCTGACAGTTACATCTGGTGAGGCGGCTTCGGCCGCTGATTTCGGACCCAGACCTGGCCACGATCATCCATGCTTTTATCACCTCTTGGTTAGAATACTGTAACACGCTCTATGTGGGGCTACCTATGGTGACGGCTCTGAAGCTGCAGCTGGTGCAGAATGTGGTGGCCCGGCTCCTTTTGGGGCTGGGCCGCTGAGAGCACATTACACCAGTGCTCTGATTTCTTCATTGACTGCCAATAGTCTTCCGGTCTCTATTCAAAGTGTTGGTTTTGACCTATAAAGCCTTACACCGTCTAGGCCCTGCCTATTCGTGAGATTGCCTCACTCCCGGGGTTCTGGACCAGCCCCTGTGGTCATTTGGGGGCATGCTATTGGAGGTCCCCCAGGTTTCCCGGGGCGGGGGCATGCAAGACAGGCCTTTCTCTGTGGCCGCACCATGCCTGTGGAACTCCGTCCAAGTGGGGGTCCATCTGGCCCCAGACCTCCCAAGTTTCCATAGGAATTGTAAGACCTGGCTGTTCCACCAGACATTTGGCAAGGGAGAAGGGTGAGGGTGGATGGGATGGTGGGGGTTATGGGTTTTTTCTCACCATTTGTACTGTTGTTTTTATTGAATGTTTTATATATATTATTGCATTTTTATTGTATTTTATTGATTGATTTGTTAGCCATCTCAGCCTACCTGGCAGGAGGGATGGGGTATAATTTTTTTAAATAAATAAATAAAGAAAGAAAGAAAGAAAGAAAGAAAGATCCGGGGCCACCCCGGTCTCCACCGGGAAGGAGTTCCACAGTCTAGGTGCGGCCACCTCTCCATAGTGGCCCCCTGAGCCACATGGAAGACCTTGAGAAGGACACTCCCAGCAGACCACAGAGGTCACTCCAGAGCATAGAGAGTGAGGCAGTCCTGCAGGTAAGTCAGACCAAGGCTGTATAGGGCTCTTTAGATCGAAACCAAACCTTGAATCGTGCCTGGAAGACTATAGGCAGACAGTGTAGAGCCCGGATTACTGGTGTAATGTGCTCACGGTGACCCATCTCCATAAGGAGATGGGCCACTGCATTCTGCACTAGCTGCAGTCTCCTGACCATCACCATAGGTAGCCCCACGTAGAGCGCATTGCAATAGTCCAATCTCGAGGTAATGAAAGCATAGATGATGGTGGCCAGGTCACTATCTGAAACATACGGCCGAAGTCTTTGCACCAGATGTAATTGGCGAAACACATTCCTCACCCATCCCCCACCTGAGAATCCAGACAGAGCTGTGGATAAAGGAGCATGCCCAGACTACGGACCTGGGATACCAGCAGAGGGCAGATCCCATCAATGATGGGAACCACCACATCCACTGCCCTCCCCACCACCATCACCTCCATCTTGTTGAGATTCAGCCTCATTTGGCTTACCCTCATCCAATCCCCAGCAGTCACAAGATGTCGGGTAAGCACCAAGACTGCAGGTCTGGGTCAGATGAAAACAAGAGGTAGAGTTGAGTGTCATCAGCATATTGATGACACCGCACCTCATACCGTCTCACAACTTTGCCAAGTGGCTGCATATACACATTGAACAAGAGCGGGGACAGAATAGAACCTTGCAGGACACCACATGTGAGGTCCCGTAGAAATGAAGAACAATCCCCGAGCACCATATGCTGAGTCCTCCTGGCTAGGAAGGAGCAGAACCAGTCAAGGACGATCCAGCCCACTCCAGCTCGATCCCACAAGCGAGTCACCAACATCTCATGGTCAATGGTATCAAAATCAGCTGACAGATTTAACAAAATTAGCAGGGTCAATAGACCCTGATCTAAATCATGGTGAAGGTCATTAACCAAGGCCACAGGTGTAGTCTCCGTGCCATAGCCCGGACAAAAATGGGACTAAGAGTGATCCAGATAACCAGTACAGTCTAGGTGCCCCTGCAGCTGCTGTGCCACAACCCGTTCAATAACCTTCCCTAAAAAGGGAAGGTTAGAGACCTGCTGATAACTGGTGAGGGAATCAATGTCAAGTGATGGATTTTTTTTAGCAGAGACCACACCACTGCCTCTTTGAGGCAGTCTGGCACTCTTCCCTCTCAAAGGGAAGCACTGATCACCCCCACCAGCTGTGGCTCCACCGTCTCCTGGGTGGCCGGGCATGATTCAAATTCACAAAAGGTGGCCCTAACAGCCCCAAGGCCATCCCCTGCCCCGGCGGACGACACCAACTGAAATTGATCTCATGAAACTGGACAAGGTGGGGCTTCCACAACTTTTGGTTCACCCACTGCAATAAGTGAAGTTGTAGTGATTCTGAGCAATTTTCTCTGCAAAATAATCACCAAACATGTTCCAGGAGGCATTAGATAACTCAGATTCCAGGTGGAGGGAGGGAGGATCGACCAACCCCCTCGCCACCCAGAAAAACTCCACTGGATGAGATTTTGTAAAAAAACCCGTTTTTCCTGCCCTTACAGCTACAGCATAGGCATGTCAACTGGGTCTGTGCTGCTATCTGTCAGCTTCAGCATGCAAACAGTGCTACTGTCACTCCAACTGCTTCCCCTCCCACTTCAGCAGCCTCAGAGCCTCCATAAACCATGGAGGCCTGAGGAGCCGTTGCCGAGGGAAAAGACGCTTTAGAACCGTCTGGTCGATGGCCTCCAACAGCAAGGTATTCCATAAAGTCACAAGGTCATAAAGTGAGCGGTCATAAAGATCAGAAGGTAACTCCCCAAAAGCTTTCTGGAACCTCTAAGGTTCCATTAGTCTCCGGGGGTGGTGTAGATTGCAACCCTGAGAGATTCTGGGAACTTCTGAACTCCCCTTTTCCAGTCAGGTGTCAGCTGAGGGATGCAGTAGCCATGCCTTTATGGTGCTAGTGGACCCAGGGCTGCAGGGGACCCTAACAAACAAGATCTGGCCCCATGGTTGCCCATTGCCCTAGTATGGGCTGGGTTAACCCGCACAGCATGCTATCCCTTCCTAGGGGTTAGTCCATGTGGCACTACCCTGGGATAAACATCTGGCAGCCACCGTTCAGACAGGTAGGTAAATCTAGAGCAAAGGAGAGCCACTGGGGGACAACATCTGATCTATTAACACTGAAAGACATGCAAACTATATCCAGTATCAATTGCGATTGGGATCCTACCTATTGATGACATGACCTCACTTTGAGGTCCTGACCAACGGTTTTGAAATTGGAACCTCTGAATGAATGTCTTTTATCTTTCTGTATCATGATCCGACACCAGCTCTGCCTGTTTAGGGCTTTTCTTTTGGAATCATACAAGGGAACCATAGCATACATAATTCAAAATAGCTTGGAACCATGGGGGACTTTGTGAGCTCCTCTTAGTACTCAAATGTGTGGTTAAGAGAAATGACCTTGGAGATCCATTCCTAGAATACATTAGGGCTTTCTCTACTTCTCCATTCATAGGTATTTTTTAAAAGTCCAGAAGGACCTCTAAATCATCTCCTATAGTCCAATGAGCCTGCCTTAGCCTTGGGGTAATTCGACAGCACTTTCCAACATCAATCTCAGGATGATATGCAGGTTAAAATAATGTTATCACCTCTCTCTCTCTATTTTTTTTAACAGTGCCATAGCTTTTGACTCTCTGTATTTCCTGTAAATAAATTTTGAGACTTTTTTCAGTTATTAATCAAAACAATTGCTGTGTTACAATTACTGGATCAACCTAGCTTGTGAAAATCAAGTTGTAGTCTTTCTGCCTCATACATCATCATCAGCATAGCCAGATAATGAAAAGCAAGGTCCGATTTTGAAACAATTCTTGCTGGTGAGGGTAAATTATGATGTATGAAGCAAAAAGAAATATAGCTTGAGTGCTGTGAACTAGATTGACCCCAGAGCATTGAGGAAAAGCAAAATGGAAGCCTTCTTAGATTAGGAGATTAAGTGAGCATGACACAAAAGGCATAGAGGCAGTGAAGATGAAAACATTGTAGAAGTGTTAAATATTGTGTTAGAGGGTACATTTATATTATATGTGACTAGGCTGTTCTATTTAAATTAGATCTGTAAGTACGAGGGCTTTTATTTTTAGTGGGAAATTGCATATCTTAAAATTCACTTTTTGTTGTTGTTTTTACTACCTTTTAGAGAAATAATAATAATAATAATGATCACTTTTAACATATTGCTCATTGCATAATTTCCTGAGGATTAAATTAGAAAATAATATCTCAAGAGTATACCGAGATCCGCCCAAGAGTTACTAAGAGGTACAATTCTTTATGTTTGGGTGGCAGGACACCTAACAGCTAAATAAAATTATTATTTATTATATTTGTATAGCACTCCTCTGCTGGATAGAACTGGATAGCACTCCTCAGAGCACTTCATGACATTATTTTAAAAAAAAATACAATAGAACACCATAACAAGTTAAAATTCATTTAAAACAGTTGAAAAGGGGAAGTAAATGGAGAGAAACCAGCAATGGATTCTTGATTCACTGGTTCTTCCCATAATGTGCCACTACCTTCAAATAGAAGGCAACCTACTTCAGAAGAATGTTCACATAAAAGCCGTAAATATGAAAGGCAAGTATTCACAATCTTTTTTAATCATTTTTTTTCATATCCAGTAGGGATGGAACTCCAGGAGGAATCAGATTTTGGTTTTTTCGGTTTTGTTTCTTCATGATATTCAGATCTAATTTTGTTTTCCTTTTTTGGGGGGGTGTTGTGTGTTGATTCCCCCCCCCCGTTTTTTTCACATTGACATCAATAAATTTTCTCTAAAATATATATATGCTTTTTGAGCTTTTATGTGGCCCTTAGAGATTGTACTTCACCTCCCCACACAATTTCCCCACACAATTCAAACTTAACCTCCCACTACATTTTCCAATACTTTCCGACACTTTCTGATGCTACCGACACTTTTTGACATTTTCTGAAAAACATCCGAACCATGTATAGAACTTGACTGGGGATGCCATATCAGTAAAACCGCAATGGATTGATGGTTTCTGACAGCATTGTCAAAAACTGTGATGTGTCATTTCAGGCCTACCTGAGAGTATGATTTCCCCAAGCACTAGTACCTAGCACTACTGTGAGTCCCACTGAAGTGAATAGGACTCAGGCAGTTTTTAAATAGGCACAGCTGGGGGTTGGGTCCCTGTAAGCTGTGTGGAGCGCACACACACTTCCAGTGAGTGGAGGGGGATTTAGAGGGGCCATGATGGGTGTGTGCTGGGTGTGCTACCCAAATACTGCCCACTCCTGCCCCTACATCGAGCTTCCGGATTTTTCCCCAATGCTCTGTGCATGGGCATAACTGGGTGGTGCGTAGGACATGAGAGTGTGTGCAGTGGCATAGCTACCGTGGTGCGGGGGGTGCATTTGCACCCGGGCCCTGCCCTGGGGTGGGCGTAGGCAAGGCTGGCCCCCTCACCTGCAGCGATGGTGGTGGCAGCAGGAGGGGGGAGGGAGGCGGGAGGAGGCGGGAGGGCGGAGGAGCTGGTGCCGGAAAAAGAGCCTGGTAGATCTGCCTTTACCCCACTGCCTCCTCCCCGCTGTATCTCCCTTGCTCCTCTTGCTGCCACCACCATCAGGTGAGAATGCAGCCTACATTTTTCTGCTGCCTCCCTTGGCTCCAGTCCCTATCCCTCACCTGCCTCTGCCTCCTAGTAGCTGCAGCAGCAGCAGCAACAGCGGGACACAGATCAGGGAGATAAAGCTGTTTGTTTACAAACAGCTCCTGCCCATGTGCTGATCAGAAGGTTGCTACCTTGAAAAGAAAGTTCTTCAAGAGGGCTCCTAACATTCTCACAACTGGGTTGTACACGCTCACCCAATTCAAATAATAGACCACATGATGGTCTCGAGCTCCTCTAGTATAAAAAGCACACACACCCCTCAGAATGAAAGTTCCTTCCAACCCTTTCTAGAAATATAAGAAAAAAATTCCATGCGGGGCTGGAAGGGTGGGTGTTGTGAGAAGGTTAGGAGCCATCTCAAAGAACCTTGTTTACAAGGTAGCAACCTTCTGTTCTTCTTCGAGTGGCTCCTCACATGCTATTTTTACATGGCTCCGCCGGGTGAGGGAGGTCCATGGGCGCGCCAGTGCATGGACAGGGCATGCACACGGCTGCACATGCATCCCCACTAACCCCCCACTCACCCACACCCACAGAGTAAACACCGTTTCCCCCGGTTGCTCTGTGCGTGGGGACGAGTGGGGTGTGTGAGTGGGTATGCGTGTTAGGCGAGCACGCACGTACCCCCACATACCATGGGTGCATGCACCACATTGTTCACACGAGGCTCCCCCACCCATGAACACACAGAAATCTGCGTGTTCATCAGTGGGAGAGGCCCGTGTAAAAAGGGCCACATTCTCACAACTGTCATACTACTTATACTATCTTAGGTAGGAATTTAGGATGTAAAGCAATATATATTATTTCTTGGAAAATAAATCTGCAAATATGACTTTGAGACTATTATGGCTGCTATTTCACTAACTTTTCTTAATTAAGTTATTACTAACAGGAGTACTGTCATTAAACCCGCACCCATGCGTGCACAAGACACAGGTGGCACCGGCAACAAGAAGCAACAGACCCTGGGGGCCAGACTGGCTAAGCTCACTTCCCTCCTCCAGTAAGGCAGTGGATGCAGTCAGTCTCCCTATGCCTGCCTCACTGCCCACCAGGCTGCCCCTGCAGTGGAACTACTCCTGAGGAGTGGTGGTAGACAGTTGGCTGGGGAGGTGGGAAGCATTTGGAGGCTATGCTTGTCTATGGCCACAGTTATAACTCCTAGCCGCTGGATTTTGTATATTTAGAAGCTGTCAGCAGACCCTGCCCCATCCCTTAAGCTCCACCCACTTTGGGTTTTGGGAGCTTAAGACAAACCCATGAGGGGCCCATAACTGAGGCTTGAGCCCAGGCCCTTCTCAACCTTGCTACATCCCTGAGTGTGCACCCACACCACCTTCAGTTGGCTGCTCTGGTGGGTGCAGAATGGGTGGACCTCCATGGGTGTGCCCTCTTTTAAAAGGGCCTCAAATATGTTCTTCGAGTGAATGCTGGTACTATAAGCTCAGAGCATTGCGCTGCCAGTCAGTGTGACAGACAACTGCCATGAGTGCATTCAGTAGCAACTCAATAATGAGGCCATGCCCCATCCATAGTTGACCAGAAGATAACTGTCTCCATCTGAAAAGAGGTTTATTTAAATTTGAATGATGGCCTAAAGGGAAATTTCAGAAACAAGAGATCCTACCTGGACAGAGTGAATCAAAGTAAGAAAAGTGGGCAACTTAATGTAAGACCTTACCTTAGGAATTGTTGAAAGAACCAAATAGTGTAAGGTATATGGTAGTGACTTATGCATTACTCAATATATATCACAAGAACAAAAGACTAAGTTTTAGAGTTGTCTTCTCACAAAAGAGGAGGGTGTTGGTGCTCATCATGCAAAGAATTGTGGTGGTTCCGTATGCTCCAGCAAGCACTCATTTTCTACTGAAATTTAATGTTACTTTGATATCTGTGTGTTATTTTATGCCTTTGTCAGTCTTTGACATACCCAAGGTCATACAGGAGCTATCTGCTAGAGCTGTAATCTGAGCATCAATCTTTGCTCTTTGCTAGTATCCCATCTTTGCAATTGGGATACTAGTACACGACGGAATAAAAAACTATTTATTTTATTATTTATTCATTTATTAAAACATTTTGTATCCCACCCCTCCTGCCAAAGGCAGCTCGGGTCAGCTTACAATATGGAGGGTGTATACCCTAACCAGAAGAGGTTACTCTCCATGGTTGTGAGGATGTTGCTAGCACATTTAGATATAGCATTAATTATTATTAATGTCTATGTGCCCCTGAGGACCTCACCCTATTATAGGGAGGACGTTTGGTCCCAATTAATAAATACGGTTGTTGAATTGAGAATTTGTTCCCTGAGGAGGGCCTGTTGATAGCAGGCGATTTTAATGCACGCTGGAGTGCAAATGAGGTGAATAATTATAATCTTTCCCTTGAAGGGCACCTCCCAATAGTGTTGGCGCATAGGCGGGTATCAAGGGATCCTCATACTAATATGGCGGGATTACACCTCCAGGATTTTGCTAGTGCAGCATAATTATTTGTATTGAATGGCTCTATACAACTAGCTGTGACCTCCTTGAACTATTAATTATTTATTATTATTATTATTATTATTATTATTATTATTATTATTATTATNCTCCCCGCTGTATCTCCCTTGCTCCTCTTGCTGCCACCACCATCAGGTGAGAATGCAGCCTACATTTTTCTGCTGCCTCCCTTGGCTCCAGTCCCTATCCCTCACCTGCCTCTGCCTCCTAGTAGCTGCAGCAGCAGCAGCAACAGCGGGACACAGATCAGGGAGATAAAGCTGTTTGTTTACAAACAGCTCCTGCCCATGTGCTGATCAGAAGGTTGCTACCTTGAAAAGAAAGTTCTTCAAGAGGGCTCCTAACATTCTCACAACTGGGTTGTACACGCTCACCCAATTCAAATAATAGACCACATGATGGTCTCGAGCTCCTCTAGTATAAAAAGCACACACACCCCTCAGAATGAAAGTTCCTTCCAACCCTTTCTAGAAATATAAGAAAAAAATTCCATGCGGGGCTGGAAGGGTGGGTGTTGTGAGAAGGTTAGGAGCCATCTCAAAGAACCTTGTTTACAAGGTAGCAACCTTCTGTTCTTCTTCGAGTGGCTCCTCACATGCTATTTTTACATGGCTCCGCCGGGTGAGGGAGGTCCATGGGCGCGCCAGTGCATGGACAGGGCATGCACACGGCTGCACATGCATCCCCACTAACCCCCCACTCACCCACACCCACAGAGTAAACACCGTTTCCCCCGGTTGCTCTGTGCGTGGGGACGAGTGGGGTGTGTGAGTGGGTATGCGTGTTAGGCGAGCACGCACGTACCCCCACATACCATGGGTGCATGCACCACATTGTTCACACGAGGCTCCCCCACCCATGAACACACAGAAATCTGCGTGTTCATCAGTGGGAGAGGCCCGTGTAAAAAGGGCCACATTCTCACAACTGTCATACTACTTATACTATCTTAGGTAGGAATTTAGGATGTAAAGCAATATATATTATTTCTTGGAAAATAAATCTGCAAATATGACTTTGAGACTATTATGGCTGCTATTTCACTAACTTTTCTTAATTAAGTTATTACTAACAGGAGTACTGTCATTAAACCCGCACCCATGCGTGCACAAGACACAGGTGGCACCGGCAACAAGAAGCAACAGACCCTGGGGGCCAGACTGGCTAAGCTCACTTCCCTCCTCCAGTAAGGCAGTGGATGCAGTCAGTCTCCCTATGCCTGCCTCACTGCCCACCAGGCTGCCCCTGCAGTGGAACTACTCCTGAGGAGTGGTGGTAGACAGTTGGCTGGGGAGGTGGGAAGCATTTGGAGGCTATGCTTGTCTATGGCCACAGTTATAACTCCTAGCCGCTGGATTTTGTATATTTAGAAGCTGTCAGCAGACCCTGCCCCATCCCTTAAGCTCCACCCACTTTGGGTTTTGGGAGCTTAAGACAAACCCATGAGGGGCCCATAACTGAGGCTTGAGCCCAGGCCCTTCTCAACCTTGCTACATCCCTGAGTGTGCACCCACACCACCTTCAGTTGGCTGCTCTGGTGGGTGCAGAATGGGTGGACCTCCATGGGTGTGCCCTCTTTTAAAAGGGCCTCAAATATGTTCTTCGAGTGAATGCTGGTACTATAAGCTCAGAGCATTGCGCTGCCAGTCAGTGTGACAGACAACTGCCATGAGTGCATTCAGTAGCAACTCAATAATGAGGCCATGCCCCATCCATAGTTGACCAGAAGATAACTGTCTCCATCTGAAAAGAGGTTTATTTAAATTTGAATGATGGCCTAAAGGGAAATTTCAGAAACAAGAGATCCTACCTGGACAGAGTGAATCCAAGTAAGAAAAGTGGGCAACTTAATGTAAGACCTTACCTTAGGAATTGTTGAAAGAACCAAAGAGTGTAAGGTATATGGTAGTGACTTATGCATTACTCAATATATATCACAAGAACAAAAGACTAAGTTTTAGAGTTGTCTTCTCACAAAAGAGGAGGGTGTTGGTGCTCATCATGCAAAGAATTGTGGTGGTTCCGTATGCTCCAGCAAGCACTCATTTTCTACTGAAATTTAATGTTACTTTGATATCTGTGTGTTATTTTATGCCTTTGTCAGTCTTTGACATACCCAAGGTCATACAGGAGCTATCTGCTAGAGCTGTAATCTGAGCATCAATCTTTGCTCTTTGCTAGTATCCCATCTTTGCAATTGGGATACTAGTACACGACGGAATAAAAAACTATTTATTTTATTATTTATTCATTTATTAAAACATTTTGTATCCCACCCCTCCTGCCAAAGGCAGCTCGGGTCAGCTTACAATATGGAGGGTGTATACCCTAACCAGAAGAGGTTACTCTCCATGGTTGTGAGGATGTTGCTAGCACATTTAGATATAGCATTAATTATTATTAATGTCTATGTGCCCCTGAGGACCTCACCCTATTATAGGGAGGACGTTTGGTCCCAATTAATAAATACGGTTGTTGAATTGAGAATTTGTTCCCTGAGGAGGGCCTGTTGATAGCAGGCGATTTTAATGCACGCTGGAGTGCAAATGAGGTGAATAATTATAATCTTTCCCTTGAAGGGCACCTCCCAATAGTGTTGGCGCATAGGCGGGTATCAAGGGATCCTCATACTAATATGGCGGGATTACACCTCCAGGATTTTGCTAGTGCAGCATAATTATTTGTATTGAATGGCTCTATACAACTAGCTGTGACCTCCTTGAACTATTAATTATTTATTATTATTATTATTATTATTATTATTATTATTATTATTATTATTATTATTATAAGCATCTGCATAGCACCAGCTATGTACCTGGCCCTTTACAGAACAATAAGATAGACATGGTCCCTGCCTATGGCTTACAATCTAATAGACACGGAGCGGGGAGACAAGGAGAGGGGACATAGGGAGAGACACAGGATAAATAACATTCTGCAGATGCAAAGTCTCAGGTGCACGTGCTTGGCTTGGTTGCAGTTAGGCAGGAGTCTGCGAGGAGGGCAGACAGTAAATATTGAAGGAAAGTTCTAACAGGCGTTGGAAAAGGTGGCGAGAAAGAGGTGGGTTTTGAGGAGGGATTTGAAGGTGTGGAGGGAGGGGGCAAGACGGATGTGGGGAGGGAGAGAGTTCCAGGCATGGGGGGCAGCAAGGGAGAAGGGACGAAGGCAGTTAGGGGAGCAGGGGAGATGAGGGAGGGTGAGGGAGGGGGCAGAGGAGGAGCGAAGAGTGCGTGCAGGAGAGTATAAGGAGACTAGGGCTGAGATGTGAGAGGGAGCCAGGTTGTGAAGGGATTTGTACTAGAACACCAGGAGTTTGTGAAGGATGCATTGTGGAAGGGGGAGCCAGTGAAATGAGGAGGGGAGAGGCTGCACGTGGTCGAAGCGACGGGCTGAGTGGATGACCCTAGCAGTGGAGTTTTGGATGGAGATAAGGGGGGACAGGTAAGACTGGGGGAGACCAGTAAGGAGGAGGTTACAGTAGTCAAGATGAGAAATGACCATGGCATGAACAAGGGTTTTGGCAGAGGAGATGGAGAGAAAGGGGCGAATCTGAGCAATGTTGTGGAGGCCGAAGCGACAGGACTTGGTAATAGAATTGATGTAAGGTTTAAAGGAAAGGTGAGTATCAAAGATGAAGCCCAAGCTGCGGACTTGGGGAACGGGGCAGATGGTGACTCCATCCATAAGGATGGACAGGGAAGAGGGAGAAGAAGGGTAGGGAGGAAAGATAAGGAGTTCAGTCTTAACCATGTTGAGCTTGAGCTGACGTTGGGACATCCAGGCGGAGATTTCAGAGACACAGTTGATGAGGCGAGCTTGGACAGACGGGGAGAGAGAGGACAGGATTTTGCACCCTGACATGCGCAAGAGAAGCTGCAGCAGATGCCCATTTGCACTGGCTCTTTTCCCAGCTGCTGACTCCTCCACGCTGCCGCGCCACCCTCACCCCTCCTGGTGCTGCCACCGCTGCCACAGGTGAGAATGCAGCCTTAGAGTGGGTAAAGAACTGTTCCCTGTTTACATGTTCCTCACCAATCATGACTTTATAAACTTCTATCATATCCCCTCTCAGTCATCTCTTCTCCAAGCTGAAGAGCCCTAACCTATAAAGCCTCTTCATTTGTGAGACATTCATTTGTGAGACAATTCTACTATGTGCTTTTTGAGATGGGGCGACCAGAACTGCACACAATATTCAAGGTGCAGTAGCACCATAGGTTTATATAGTGGCATAACAATACTTTCAGTTTTATTCTCTATCCCTTTCTGAATGATTCCTAAGATTCTATTTGCTTTTTTGACTGCCACTGCACACTGAGCTGAGGAGTTCAATGTCTTGTCCACAATGACTCCAAGATACTTTTCCTGACTCATAACTCCTAATTTAGAACCCAGCATTGTATACATATAGTTTAGGTTATTTTTCTCTATGTACATCACTTCACACTTGTCCACATTAAATTTCATCTGCCATTTGGATGTTCAGTCACCCAGTCTAGCAAGATCCTCCTGCAATTTTTCACAGTCTGCTTGGGTTTTAACTGCCTTGAATATCTTTGTGTCATCTGCAAATTTGATCACCTCACTCTTTACTCCCTTCTCCAGATCACTGATAAATATTAAACCCCACTGGTCCCAGTACAGATCCCTGGGGTCACTGGTTACTTCCTTCTCTCCACTGTGAAACCTGAGCATTTAGTTCTACTCTTTGCTTCCTATCTTTTAACCAGTTGCCAATCCACAATAGGACACTGCCTCTTATCCCATGACTCTTTAATTTCCTCAAGGGCATCTCATCAGGGACCTTATCAAATGCCTTCTGGAAATCCAGATACACTATATTGACTGACTCACCCTTATCCACATGCTTATTCACACCCTAAAAAGATTCCAATAGGTTAGTGAGGCTGACTTCCCTTTTCTAAATCCATGTTGATGCTTCCTCCTTAAGCCATGTTTATCAATATGCTCAGTAATTCTGTTCTTAACAACCGTTTTCTTACATCAGACTCACCAATCTGTAGTTTCAGGGATCAGTTCTGGAGCCCTTTAAAAATATTTGTGTTACATTTGCTACCCTCCAGTCCTCTACTACAATGGTGTTTTTACACACACATTTCTTCTGGATGTTTGCTGTTACATCCTGAACTTTCTGTGTGTCGAAATCACTCACCTAGATCTTAAACATCCGGATCTTTGAACTTCTACGTGAAACTTCTCCCAGAACTTTTGTGTGTAACAGGTTCTCCTGGTAAACTACTTTGCTCCAGACAGCTGTGGTCACTTGGTTTCCATGGCGGCCTGTCACGTTTACAGCTGTGGCTACTTTAGGCTGCCTCAGGGCAGTGTTTGTGTGAAGAATGCATCCAGGAACTGCCTCAGGGCAGTGTGTGTGTGAAAAATGCATCTGGAACTTACTTGTGGGATTGTAAACCCAGAAGATTGAAACATCCAGAACTTTAACGTGTGCGTAAAAATGCCCAGTGACAGATTTTAGCGATAGGTTACAAATTACCAATAGTAAGTCTGAGTTTTAGTTCCTTCAGAACTCTGGGATGAATACCATCTGGTCCTGGTGATTTGTTATTATTTAGTTTGTCAGTTTTCTCCAGAACTTCCTCTAGAGTCACATTTATTTGGGACCGTTCTTCCAATTCTTGACCTACCCAGCATGGGTATCTCCCCAACATCCTCAGCAGCGAAGTCCAAATCAAAGAATTCATTCAACTTCTCTGCAATGACCTTAACCTCCCTGAGTGCCCCTTTCACCCCCTGGTCATCTAATGGTCCAACCGACTCTCCAGCAGGCTTCTGATGTACTTGAAAAAGTTTTCATTATTATTTTTTGCATCTTTAGTGAGTAGCTCTTCAAATTCCCTATTGACCTGTCTTATTAATGCATAAGACTTGGATGCAGTGAACTAAGACACAGGAGGTAGCATGGGGCCTGGAACTTGGCAAAGAAATGCACCTTACCTCCCCAAGGACTGACTACATGTAGTTCCCAGTTTGCCCACCCATAATTTATTACCTGATGTACTGTTCCACCTACCCATTATACTACTTAGATTCCATAGAGTACACAAGATAGCTTTCTTTTGCTCAAAAAACCCTCTCAGTTAAAGATGGTTCAAAAGCAAAAGAGAGGATTTTGTCTTCTTCAAATTGAGCTGCAGAGGATTCTCATTGGGTACCTCATTGGTTTAGCTATGAAGAATAACATGCCCCAATAGATCTACATGCTGAGAAATGTGCATAACCTGCCAGGGAAGAAACCATGATAATTATAATCAGCACTCAAAAGTTTTGCATGTAAATTTGAGGCAAGCAATATGATGACAACCCTAAAAAAGATTACAAGAAGCTGTATGTATTTAATAATCATACTCTTTCCATTATATATTATATATCTTGCTATTTCTAGCCTCTGCTTAATCACTGTGATGGAATTACAATTTTGTTTTCCACTAACTGTGATTTACTTAGTGCAGCTTGATTTATGGTATCAAGAATTTGTTTAGTTAATGGAACATTTTAATTTACTGTGCATGATAAAGAGCAGTGTAAAATTACTTTGAATATCTGCATTATATTACTGTTGACTTCTAGACACAGCATGAAAGCAGAACAAAACCAGTTGTGTAAGCATTTTTTCTGATATCTGTATGTTAGCAAATTGATTTCACACCATATAGGCACACATTGGAGCTCTGCATTTTCTGTTATTCCCATCATTGTTCGTATTGTCTGGCTGCAAGGCCTCAGCATGGATTGGTGCCTCATTGTGCTACATGCTGTACAACCAGAGCATAAGTTACAATGCTCTAAATAATGGACATAGTAAGGCTCCATCCTGCCACAATTTATGAATATGCTTAATACTATGTATCCACTAATTCCACTAGGAATATAATCACATGAACAAGTTGGCTAGATAATCAGTGTTCCTTTCTGGCTTTAATAGGGTCTGAGTAAAAATGAAGTCTCATTGTTTCTGGGTCACACATGTAGAAAAGATCTTGCTGGTGGGAGCTTTCATAGCAATTCTGCTGTGTATGGGACATGGGTAATATAGATTCCAGCAACTGGATGTAAACAGACAGACACAGAGGCTGCCTGTCCCCAGAGATGCTGCCTGCCCCCAGAGATGCTCTGGGGGTATACCCCCACCTCTGCCCAATTGTAGGCCTGCCTGGGTCTGTTTTAGATGGACCCAGAAGTTGCCCAGGCCCACAATCCACCTGCATCACACCCCTCCCCCCACACCATAGAGTTGTGGGCAGATTGCCTGATGGTCTAGGCTGGCGCCTCAACTC
This sequence comes from Sphenodon punctatus, assembly GCA_003113815.1. Classification (NCBI taxonomy): domain Eukaryota; kingdom Metazoa; phylum Chordata; class Lepidosauria; order Sphenodontia; family Sphenodontidae; genus Sphenodon; species Sphenodon punctatus. The sequence continues at coordinate 149,040 of QEPC01010345.1, read as the reverse complement.
TATGGTGTTGCCTGGGGCAACAGCTGGTCAAAAGCAGAGTTGCAGCATTGTTCCACCGTGCAGACAGACAGCAGCTCTGCTTTGGGCTGGTGCCCTGGGTTTGGCTGGCTCATTCCGCAGTCAGTGTTCCAGGATAATCCAGAGCACCACAAGTGGGGCTAGCCTGCAGAAGGTGGCATACACTCTGCTTCTACATCTGGCAGAGCACCTTTAGATGGGCAAGCAGCCTGGGGGCTGAAGCAGGTTGCCAGTAGCAGGGCAACCCGTCTTTCTAAAAGCACCCATTGTCCCATTGCTGTATTTGCCCTCCCGACCTGGCGGTAAAAGGTATTTAAAAAGTACAGTTGGCTTTAATAAGCACACATGACTCTGCAAACATAAAGGAAGTCAGGATGTTGAATTAGAAAATACTATTTCTACAGGATGTCTTCCTTCACTATAACTACTCTTTGCAAGCTATTGCAATCCTTATGGAAAACTCCTGTGGAGACCAAGAATATCTATAGAATGCTTCCACTTTTTTCTCAGATACCAGTACCATTTCATCTGGTTTCATCCTGGACAGTGGGACTGTTTGCCTTTTCTATTTCCATCCCATCACTCCTCCCACTCCTGAAACCTTTATCCCCTGCTATATCTTTCCTTCCTTCTCGGTTAGCAACCCTTTTCTCTAAAGTCAAACTGCCATCTCTTGTCTCATCTTTTCTTATTAGATGTTCCCCATACCCTCTTATTTCACCTCATTTCCACCCCAGCACGTACATAATGTTTCCCATTTGAAAGATTCTCCATGTCCCATTCCCTGTGCCAAGCAATGCAATAGCTTTGTCTGACACATCTTCCTAACACAATAGCGAATCCATAATCTCTCAAAAGTCTCCCTCCTCTGTCAGGCCAGCAAACACAGCAAATTGCTCACCTATTACCAGTCTAGCCTGAGTCTGATTTCCTGGATTCTAGAGTACATTGACATTCACAATTATTTTCTGCTTGCCTCTCTTATCCAATTTCATTCAAACTCCCACCACAACAAGGTGATGGTCAAATCTAATTTCAGTTCCTTCGTATGCTTTCCTTTCTCAGATGTAAGGTACTCTTCTCTTGCAGCTGTGTAGTCTATTAAAGTTTTTCAATTGCCCCATCTGGGGAGTTCCAGCTGAGATTACAACTCTTTCCCTGTTGGCAATGAATATTAGAAATTACCAGCAGGTTCTGACTACATTGTCTGAGTGGCTTCTAATGACTTTAAATGATAAATGCTAGTTGATTAGTAGTAATTAAATGTAACATAGTAAGCTAACATAGATTTCTAATGTTAATAGTGACCAGCTGCTATTTTACTACTAGCTAAAAGGCAACCTGCCTTATACAGTCCATATTCACTCTCTTAAAAATGATTTACAGAATATTTAACAATGAATCTATGAAAATATAGAGAAAGAGCAGGCCTAAAACAAGCAATTGCAGCAAATGCTGTTTCCATCGGAAACATCAGAAGCCAGGAAGCCAGAAGACTGGGAGCCAGGAAGCTGGGAAATCCCTATAAACAGACGCAGTTTAGCCCAGCTTAGCCCAGCAAGACACCTCCAGCCCTCCAACTTCCCTGTATTCCTGGGTTCTGGGGTTCACAGACTTGCCATCCTCTGAAGACCCAGTGCCAGATTCCAGCACACTCAGTACCAGTTCAGGCTAGGCTATGACACAGGCTGTTAACAAATGAGACGATAGCCCACTGGAGATCGGGTTCAGTCCATGCAGCCTGTAAGCAGCTCCCACTTACATGTTTAGTAGGGATGGGACACCGGGGAGAATACCGGATACCAGATTTATCGGTATCAGATCTCCCCGGTATCAGATTTACTGGTATCAGCATACCAGATTTTTAACATTGGCTGTTTAACCAGTTTTTTTACATTGCAGCCATTTACTTCAATGGCCGTAATATAAAAAAACCAGTAAAGCAGCCAATGTTAAAAATCCAGTATGCCGATACCGGTGATTATCGGATTATCGGATTAATCCAATATACCTGATAATTGGGTGTATCGGATTTATCCGATACTGATATTCCACACCCCTCCCAATGTTTAGTGTGCACTGTGCAGTGTCAAGCCTAGTAAATGGGTAGTCCCTATGTGTATTTCTTGTGCATTCAGGCAGCCCCACACAGCCTCCAGGTTTAGCAGGACAAATCTAATACATGGGCAGGCATTCTTCCCCATCACACTCTGCCCTCCAACCCTCCCAGCATCCTTCTGCCTGTCATGACTCACATCTGTGGTAACCTATGGAAAGAAGAAGTCACCTCAGCTGTTTCTTTCATCCAGGCTATTATGACTAGGGATGGGCAAACGCGGTTCAGAAGTTTGGAGTTCGGACCAAACTCGACCAGTTCGGTCAACTGAACCGAATTTCCAAACTGAACTCGATTTTCGAACCGAACCAAATTGCCGAACTTGGCTCTGTTCGCCCATCCCTAAAAGATAATGTTCCATTTATTTCAATGGGGTTTGAATTTCCAAACTTTGTTCGGAAGTTCGGAGTTCGGACGGAACTTGAATAGTTCGGTCGACCGAACCGAATTTCCGAACTGAACCGAACCGAATTTCTGAACTCGGTTCTGTTCGCCCATCCCTAATTATGACTCTGGGAGGTGGGCTAGAACCTGCTATAACCACCTACCTATGGAGGTGCATACCTGGGTTTTCACCTGCCAGCACTTGGTGGCTGGAAGTAACCTTCTGCTATGCCCAGAATGCTGAGTTTATATAGGCACCTATAGTGACACTTGAAAGAGAAAGTTAAAAAAAAAAATCATAGTGAAAGCAATCAGTCTAAGAAATCATTCTTTGCATGTTCTCAGCCTGGTATATCACATCCATGGCTCACAGCACAGTTTACGACTCATTTACAGGTAGCAGCACACAATTTTATTGAGGCCTCACCCACCACGGGGTTGGAAATCCCTCCTGATTTGCATAAAGAACCCCAGTCAAACATTTTCTTGTACCCACCACTCCAGCATCTTCTGCATTACCATAAAGCGGGGGTGAAAAGCATACCCTGCACATCAGAAAGTGTCAAAATCGCATATAGGGCAAGAAGCTCTCCATTAGTGGGTGCACATTCTCTGTACCCTGAACCAGGTGTGTGTGTGTGGGGGAGTTCAATAAAGCCTATAGGAATGTTTTCAGTGTGTCAATGTGTTTTTCTCTGGCTCCTCCTGTGCTATTTACTGCTTTTTTCTTTCCCTGTGGAGTCCCTATTTATACTCGCAGGTGAAGCAACTGCAGCCCTCAAGCTCTTCATTTTTCTGTTGGCATTCACAGGCTAGCTGGGTCTGAGAATGGCAATGGGAAAAACAGACACAGGCATGCTGCCAGCTGCTATGGGACACCTCCCACCTGCAAGGACAAGCGCTTCCAACTACCCACCTCAGTAGTGGCTTATCGTTATGCCATACAGTCATTCTCCACTGCACCCCCACCCCCATTTAACTCTGCCCACCCTCACATGCAAGTGCAGGTCAACAGATGACAGGGCCATTTTCAGTGCACTTGCCAACCCCCCTTCCTTTCCCTTCCAACTCCCAGCCCCCCAGGTGGCTTATTCCTATACCATACTACCATTCTCCAGTGCCCCCACTCCCTGAAACCTCCTATCTTTCCAAAATAAGCATGGGAATCATGGATTGTGAAAAATATAACAATTTTATATAACACTATCAACTTTAATTTAACTTTATTTATTGAAGTTTACTGAACTTTTAAAAGTGACTTTATTTATTTGCTAAGTCCATTTATTTCTACTTCTGCCTGCCCCTTTTGAGGGCAGCCAGGTGTGCTCTCTTGGGTGGGTGGTGGGACTGGTGGGGGGACATTTTGCTCCCATGGGTTCACTGGTGGAGACTGCCAAGAAGTGTGCAGTGGAGGCATGCTGGTGGATAGAGTGGTGTGTGTGAACCAGGTGCTTTGGCTGGGGGGTTGACTGCTGGGGAAACCAGGGGACGCAGTGAATAATTCTGGTTTACCACTAGAATTTATCACCAAGTATTCTTTTGGTGTGAGTGCAGGCAAATCTACAGGTTTCCTGAAATGCTCATTGATGATTGCAGCAAGTTTGCTTTTATCAATCCAGTAGTGGAGTGAAGAACATACAGAAATTAAGCACTGTCCTTTGTGCCCTCCCCGTGGCTGGCATATTGTATTCCACCCCTCCCCTGCCAGCCTACCATTCCACCACGGTGTTTATTCCTCCCCTGCCACCCGGCAAGCCCACCCTGGTGCCTCTCCCCACCCACCAGTCCACCATCCCACTATGGTGCTGTTCCCTTCCCCAGGTCCTCTTTCCCACCATAATGCTTTCGCACCCACTTCCCATGCATATCGTTCATGTCTGATACTGCTGTGTTCTGGGGAGTATCCTTATGCTCAGCAAAATCCCCAACCACAGCACAAAAACTCCACCACCTAGAGGAAATCTCCAGTACAAGACAACAAAGAAAGGAGGGGAAGAAAGAAATGTACAATTTATTGAACTATCTTAAATAGGAATGATGAAGAAATGGCTCCAAAAGGCCTGTACACATCAAATGAATAACCATGTAATAAACTATATATAAAAGACCATAAACTATATATAAAAAACCCAAACGCATTTCAGGGCGCAGCCCCTTTCTCAATGGGATAATATAAAGATATACCAACTAATGTCAACCGAAGGAAATGAAACCTAAAAAAATAATAAAAATATACATTAATGTTTGTCAGCAATCAAATAGAAACATGAAAAAAATGTGAAAACACACCCAATATCAATGCTGGCATTGTATAATGATTTCTTAATTCTGCATAACCCATATATAGTAAGTAAAAATTATATTTAAAAAACACCAATATTCCCCTACATGTTGTTATCTGGGAATTACTCAAACAAAGCCTTAATACCCCTTGTGGTTCCAATTATACACATACCCCACCACAGGGTTAGAGAGCCATAGACTCTTCCTTTTCAATAAATAATTAAGTTCCAGTGCCTGTATTAATAAATGCTTTTTCTATGATCAATTCCCAAAGAAGCATATCCCTGTAGCCCAAGCCAGAATAAGAAATGGAGGGCCTGTAATGGTCCTCCTGAAACAACTGTGTTCTAGAGATCCTTTCCAAGCAGTTTATAATCTTACCTCACTAGAGCCTTGAAAGATCATGGGTCTCTTAACTTTGTCAGCAATGCCTCATATATAACCTCCCTCTGGTTATATAGCAATCTTGTAACCCCGCAATGGCAAATACTGAAACACAGTATTATTATTATTATTATTATTATTATTAACAAACATTTATATAGCGCCAGCAGTGTACCTGGCACTTTACAAAGTAATAAAATAGACAGGGTCCCTGCCCCTAGGGCTTACAATCTGAGAGACAGGAGCTGGGGGAGAGACTTAGGAAGGGGAACAGAGGGAGAGACAAGGGGTCTAACATTCATGAAGATGCGAGGTCTCAAGTGCACGTACTTGGCTTGGTTACGATGAGAATGACAGCAGGCAGGTCCATGTTGCAAGGATAAGGGTAAACCGATCGTAGGTATAGGAATAGTGGCTCAGCAGGATAAAGAGTCAGACAGAGCAGAGCGAAAGAGGTGAGTTTTAAGGAGAGATTTGAAGGTATGAAGGGAGGGGGCAAGGCGGATGTGGACAGGGAGGGAGTTCCAGGCATGGGGGGCAGCAAGTGAGAAGGGACGAAGGCGCTTAGGGGAGCAGGGAAGGCGTGGAAGGGTGAGAGAAGGGACAGAGGAGGAGCGAAGTGCACGGGCTGGAGTATGGAGGGCGATAAGTGCAGAGAGGTAGGGGGGAGCAAGGTTGTGAAGAGCTTTATAGGTGAAGACTAGGAGCTTGTGCAGGATTCGTTCAGGAAGGGGAAGCCAGTGAAGCGAAGAGAGGAGGGGCTGCACATGGTCGAAGCGACTGGCGAGGTAGATGACCCTGGCAGCAGAGTTTTGGACAGAGATGAGGGGAGAAAGGTGAGACCGGGGAAGGCCAGTGAGAAGGAGGTTACAGTAATCGAGGCGAGAGATGACCAGAGCATGAACAAGAGTTTTGGCAGACGAGACAGAGAGAAAAGGGCGAATCTTAGCAATGTTATGGAGGGAGAAGCGACAGGATTTAGCAACAGAGTCAATGTAGGGTTTAAAAGAAAGGGGTGAGTCAAAGATGAAGCCTAGGCTACGGGCTTGGGGGACAGGCAGGATGGTGACTCCATCAATAGTTATTGACAGTGAGGAAGGAGAGGAAGGATGAGGGGGGAAGATAAGGAGTTCAGTTTTAGCCATGTTGAGTTTGAGTTGACGTTGAGACATCCAGGTAGAGATGTCAGAGAGACAGTTGATGAGACGAGCTTGAACAGAGGGAGAGAGAGAGGGAGTAGAGAGATAGAGTTGAGTGTCATCAGCATAGAGGTGGTATTGGAAGCCATGGGAGGCAATGAGTTTGCCTAAGGATGAGGTATAGATCGAGAAGAGGAGAGGGCCAAGAACAGAGCCTTGAGGAACACCAACTGAGAGGGGGAAGGAGGAGGAGGTGGAGTTGGAGAGAGACACATTAAAGGAGCGGTCAGAGAGGTAGGAGGAGAACCAGTTATGGACAGAGCCACAAAAGCCAAGGGAGTGAAGGGAATCCAGCAAGAGTGAGTGGTCAACAGTATCGAAGGCAGCAGAGAGATCAAGGAGGACAAGAATGGAATAGAGACGTTTAGATTTAGCCACCAGAAGATCGTTGGTGATCTTAGCGAGAGCAGTTTCAGTAGAATGAAGGGGGCGGAAGCCAGATTGGAGGGGGTCAAGGGAGGAGTTGGAGGATAGGAAGTCAAGGCAGCGGGAGTAGACAACACGTTCAAGCAGCTTGGAAGCAAAAGGAAGGAGTGAGACAGGACGATAGCTAGAAGGGTCAGAGGGGTCAAGAGTGGACTTTTTGAGAATAGGAGAAACTGTGGCATGTTTGAAGGCAGAAGGGAAAGAGCCAGTAGAGAGGGAGTGGTTGATGATGTGCAGGAAGGAAGGGGCGACAGTAGGAGTAATGGAGGTGAGGAGGCGGGAAGTAACACATGAATACAATAACACATGCCAAACAAACAGGATTACAAACTGAAATCCCTTCCTCCATACTCTCCACCCTCTTTAGTTACTCCTCATACCTACATTGAATTAAAATACATCCATACACCAGCTCATAAATAAGGGCATTCAATGCACATTATAAGGATATCTTTTTTTACACACTCTGATGCTTCTTCACAGGCTTTATATAGATCCTTGATTCTAGTTCTCTCCTTTCTCCTTAGCCTGGGTACACTTAAACCAAATGGCTTAAAAGATGACAACAAATTGTCAGTTTTTTTGAGATGAGAGAGTAACCATTGTGGCCTTGTACTCTTGTCTCCATACCACAGCACTTCAACCAGCTTTTACATTGGTGCTCTGTGTATTCACAGGAGAGCAATATTATGTTTAATGGTTTGGTTTCATTGAATTATGTTTTAATGTTTATAATACAATATGGGAGGATGAAGTCTTACAGTGCATTGTCATGTAAGTCATCCAATATGTATGCATCAATATGTGCATTTTTATGTAACATCCCGAGGATGGTTGTATGTTTGGGAACTGTGCGGCCGGGGGAGCGCGCGGGGTGGGGGGGCTGTGCGGCCGCATGTCGCACCGTGCAGCCCCACCCCCTCCCCAATCCCCTGTAGGAATTAGGACGGCACATCTAAAGGACAGTCGGCCTGATTCCTGACCAGGATTTGAAACAGATCCCAGTGCGTGGTTGGACGTGGCGAATGCACCTCTTAAATTACCCATAACCTTAAGTATTAGAACCCCCTTTTGGCAGAAACAGGCCCCCTGCCTTATATAGCAATTCAAGCAGGGTGCTCTTTTTTGCACACTTTTGGTTGTTTTTACTGAATTGGCCTGTTTTAACTTGTTTTTAGTTATTATATCTTATTGTCTTTATTTTATTGGTGTTTGCTGCCCTGAGCTGCCAGATGCAGGAGAGGCAGGGTATAAATATATTAAATAAATAATGTACAAGGCTTGATCCAAAGCCTATTGAAGTGCATGCAAAGGTTCACCACTATTAGCAGTGTCGGTCAGCCTGATTATTAGCATTCTTTCTTACTACTTCTGCTCATATGGATGTATGCTGACATTTTCTACTTCCCAAGGTTAACCTAACATTAATTAAAGCCTCACATTGTACTTTCATCTTCTGTCCTTATTCATTTGTGGATATTATGCTATTTTTAAAATAATGAATATGAATAAATTCAAATGTCAGACCCCTAAAATGAGTACATGTCAGGACCCATGAACATCCATAGCAGATGCTGTAATGTATGAAGAGGATTTAATTTGCAAAGATCTGTTGATTATTATTTACATTTTACAACACCATCTCTGTGTGACATGATATTAGGGACTTAATGAATATTATAGACCATCATTTCAACAGAACCGATGTGATGAATAAGCACAGAGTTAGATATCTTAATCAAAGGGTTCATCCCTTTTTAAAACGTTAATGTTTGATGTGCTTTTATTTCTTCTATGGATTGTGGAGGAATTAGTTGCAACACTGTTCTGTTACTTGAGGAGGCCAATCCTGCAAACACAGCAGAACAAGAAGCCCACATAGAGTTCCACTGAAGCTAGTGCAAATGCTTGAATATGTTGATAAGGCACTGGCAGACTGTGTTCTCACAACTTCCTCAGTCAGTGTTAGTTTTTCCAGAACAACTGGTGAATGGCAAAAATTAACCATCGTTTAACCACTCTGATCACAAGGACAAGAGGAAAGTCCAAAACGCATTACGAAGCTCTTCCAGGGTAGTTAATTAGGAAAATCTGATCATGAGCACACTCTCTTAGCTTTGCAATCAGTTTGAGGAAGACATAGTAAGTGGTCAAAAAAAGTTGTAGGGCACATTTTCCCCACTTCATTCCATGACCCTAATCCCACCCCCATACGATAACCCCATACCCACCCTGGGACTCATCCTCCATAGGGCTGGCCCTGCTTTGGACTATTGGATTCCAGCTCCACACTCCAGTCCTAATCCTGACACCATGCTCCAACCTATCCATCTGTCCAGCTCTCAGAAGTCTTATGCCCCTTAAAATAGCTTCCATATTTAATCATAGCCCATATTCTTGAAGAAGAAGCAGAGGTCCCCATCCCTGTCCCAGTGTCAGAAGGACTGTTTTGTATTCCATTCCCTACATGTTGCTTGCTTTCTCCCTCAAAGGCATTACTCAGATTGTCTTTATAAAATTGTCAACTTCATTCCAAGCTGTTAGCTTCCAAAACCAGTTATAATATATATGCATGTTTTGTCCTTTATTTTAGAAGGCAGAAATGGGACACATTTTTCATATACAACCGTACAGCGTTATATTTAGCACTATCCCATTTTCAGCCTAAACTGCAATCTCTAGTTGCAGCTGTTCTTTTTGAATAATATTTTAAAAATGGAATGATAACTTTTATTTTTCCTGGTCCTTACTGTACATTATGATTACGGCAGTAAATAGGCTCAACCTTCTCTTTCCAGTTAGGATATTTTTCTGTGAAAGAACTTCAAATCTCTATCTCTTGGTTCTGAAGACTTTTTTTTTTCCCCCCGAAGCCTGTCAGTGTTCAGAGCATTTGATCAAAGGATTCCTCTATAATCAACGCCCTACCTAGTCACTGAGCAATATCAAAATGAAAGTTATAGGCCAGTGCATAAGAGGGGAACGCTTCCTATCATTTGAACTGAATGGAATGATACATGAGAAACTAACTATATAAGAACACTAGACGCAAGACCAGAAATTTATCATAAATTAAAAAGAAGACTATTGTGCTTTGATATCTATTTAAGAGATAATGTCAATGGAATAAAATGTTGTCACAGGATAATTGTTTCCTGCTGGTAGATAAATTCAGAGGCAATGCAAAGGCACTTATTTTCAAAGTGAAGAGGCTGTTGTGATCTTAGGGAAGGAGCTATAATAGTTCGACTGGAATCATATCAAGTCTTAAAATCCAAAACAAATTAAACATAAGAACCTGAGCTCAAATAAGTATCAAAGTTAAGACTGACTGTGTCTTCTGCACTTTCCTTGCTTGGAGGTTATGCCATTTTATGCCCCAGATTAAAGCTGAATCTCCCCTTACGCTCATGTTGTGTGCACGTCACATTTTACAAGGTCAGGTTCAGCAGGGTGTCATTTATAATGATTCCCTCATGTAGAACAAAAGCACCCAGACTGCCAACGACTGCATGGGACAGATTAAGGCAATCCAGGACTCTGGCCACACCCACATGAGAGAACTCACAACTTTTTTTTTCTTTTTCCTTTGCATTTTTACAGTCTATGGTCTTAGATAATTGTAAGTGGCTTAAAGCAGTCTACAGATTTAGATACATTTTAAAGTGCTTTGGGTTCTTTAAGATCTTAGATAATTTTAAATTGCAGAAGGATGACTACAAAAATACAAGTTGGGTGGGAGTACAAGACCATAAGAGGTTACCAGTTAAGAGGCAGCACTTAGGAAAAGCAGTGATCAGACTGGACAACAAGCAGATGTTCACTGTTTTTATGTGTTAAAGTGTCTGTAAGTGTTAAGATTAGTATTTCTCGTGGGTTGTGCTTCTGTGCTCTGAAATTATTTTTAGCATTTTTACTTTATTTGATTTTTGATAGATGTAGTAAATAGCCTTAGAGAGAGCCATAGGGTAATTAGCATAGGACTTGACAGGCACATACACTGCATTGCCCTCAATTTAAAACTTGAACATAAAGAGTTCACAGGTGTGTTCTAGTGCCACATTTTACTGTCATCCCATTCATTTCTATAGGTTGACTATATATTTATGAGAGACTTCTGGATGATTCTCCTTTTCAGTTAGTTTGGCTACAAACCACTTATTCTGGAGTAAGTGGTTTGTGGATCACAACCTTTGGGTTTAGGGTTAATTGGGTCACTTTTAACTAAAACAATCCTCCAAACAAAACTGGTAAACTTTATTTTGTGTTGTTTTGACTAAGCATACGAGGTGGACATTTGTGAGTTTAAAAAGGCTCTTCAAGACCGCCAATGTGGATTTACGTAAAGCATCAACGCTCTGCTGAGTTTCTGTAGCTGTCATGGGTAGGGGGTTCAGAACAAGGAATGGAGGTAGAGGAGATAAGCTATAGCTAGAAGAAGATAGAGTTATGGGCAAGAGAGGGCAAACAAGGAAGGGAAGATTTCTTAGCCATTCTAAAGGAGAGCCACTCCTCTCAGCCACTCTAGAGGAGAGCAAGGCTCAGAAAAGAAGGCTGGATTCTCTGGTCTCTGAGAACATGTGGCTCATCAATGAGATCAGGGCTAGGAACAGAGATCCAGGAAGGGTACAGGAGACTGAAGGGAGTAACGAGATCATAAACAGGTTGAGGGCTAAAGGAAGTGAACAAGGACACAAAGACATTTAGGGGACAAAGGGGAGACACATGACCACAGAATGATTCAAGGTTACTGGGAGGAGTAAGACCAAGCAATTATTTGGGGGTAAGGGAAGGAACCAGACCAAACAGTGACTGGGGAACAAAGAGGAGAAACAAGACTACAGAAAGAGATCAAGACTAAGGGTAGAATAAGACTAAATAGAGATTAGCACAGCTGAGAGAGGACACAGTCAAGACACATCTGAAGAGAGAAATACTTAAGGGTGACTATGACTAGAGGGAAAGGAAAGCTAAGACAATAAACAAGCAATAAACTAAGCTAAGACAATAAACAATAAACATATGACAAGCACACAATGGGGGGAGGGGGGCTAAGACAAACCTGGGGACAAAGAGAGGAAAAGAGACAGGAAAACCAGGATTACAAGCAGCACATTACAGGAGACACAAGGGGCAGGTGTAACAAGAAGAGCAAACACACAGGTGGTCAGAATCAAGATGCAGGAGAAAGTAACAGATAATGACAATGATCTAACAGCAAGAACACACAAAGGATGGGAGGAAAGTGATGGAAAGGCAAAGGCACAATCAACAAACTACTACAAGGAAAGACACAATCTGATACAGGGCAGAATCAGAGACAACAACAGATACTCTACCAGCTTCCTCCTGCTCCCAGCATGCCTTATATAAGGCTGGGAGTCAATCAGGAAGCTGACCAGATGGGGTCACAAATGGAATAAGGAGAGACATACAAGAAAGTTCCTTACCAAGAGCAGCCAGGTGGTGGCACTGAGGAAAGATACACCCTCTTCCCAAGCACCAGACCAGGGTTTGAGACTCAACAGTGGCAGGTTTTATATAAAGGAAGATAAGATGAAACAGCCCCTTGGCCAGCCTTAAAGGTGACCACCAGGAACTCTTGTTGTGCTCCCATGGGGAATGGGGCAAGGAGGAGAAGGGTCACGCTCCCCGGTGCGGCGGGAAAGATGCCAGGCACACAGCCAGGCTGTGGCGGGAAGCGCAGCAGACCAGCCAGGGTTGCCTGGCAACGGGGCTGTAGCCAATGGACGGGTGTAGGCTTGGGGCCCCCTCCCTCTTTTTCTTCCTGAATGGGGGATGGACCCTTCCCACCCACTGCGCCCCCTATGGCTTCATTCAGAGCTCGGAGTGACCGAGCAAGCAGCGTTGCTTTGATGACTAGCCTCCCGCCAAAAAGCAGACACAGATGGGGAAGGCAAGGACAAAGAAGCATACATGGCGGGTCGAGCCAGCACAAGGGGCAACAATAGAGCCTCAACCTCCCAATGTAATGGAGGGACCGCCTCTGCCCCAGATAGGGGTTCGACCTCCAGAGCCCCGGCACAGACCAACCTCCTCTGACCATGGGCTTGGCTCCGGCAGAGTTGGAGGCCATGCAGGATAGGCTGGCGGGGTGCGAGGCCTTGATGCACCACATGGCGTCGTCACATGCCAGGAGTATCCTGCCAGCAGTGGCGTTCCCTGCCGGTATGGTCCAGGTGGGTGGGCCTAGTGTTCCCCAGGGGCTGCTCCATACTGGGAGCTAGCCTGGGACTCTTCCCGCCTTCTTGGTCAGACCAGTTCCCCTGAACCTGGGGGTTGGCTCGCAGGCTGTCCCATGGGGTTCTCCACAGAGTGTACCCTCTGCAGCAATGGGGACTGTAGCTGGGGATCTCGTGGGTCCCTCATGGGGGTATGGCTCCAGTCTTAGTGGGCAGGCTGTGACCCCATGGCAGCCGGTAGTGGCACCGCTGCCTCCGGGCCCGGAGGCATGGCAGACAATTGGATGGGCCATCCCTGGGTCAACGGCACAGGGGCAGGCCTCGGACCTGGGATGGAGGCACGGGTCATGGTTATCCCCACACCCGAGGCTGCTCCAACACCCCAGAGATGTGTGGGGCATGTGGTCGTCACTCCTACTAGACACTGGGAGGGCTCTTCCCCCCTGAAGCACAGGGCCAGGATGCTGACTGCACCAGGTTGGGTCCCCACAGGGTGGGTGCCCCCTTCCCCACCAGGGTATGTTGCCCCCCAACCCCTTCCCGCAACCTCCACAGCAGGGGGGGTGGGGGCCAAGGGGAGGCCCCTCCCTCTCCCAGCAGAGTCAACCAGTTCAAACAAGGTGACCGAAGTGAGGAAGAAGACCCAATAGCCACAGGGGTGCAGCAGGCATTGCAGAGGATCACAGCCCTGGAGAGAGGACTGCAGGCCATGGCGCAAGGATATTAGCTGCCACCGGCATCTATACCAGTTCCGGGACACCAGCTACAAGGAGGTATGAGGGACCCACTGGTGGGTGGAGGCCTGGCGGGATACCATCAGCCCCAGTACTATGACCTGGCATGAGCACTGGGAGGCGGGGCCATGTACGGCGGGCGGCAAGCGCAGCTATTAGATTATACCACCCCCTGGATGGCAGTGGGCACTGCACCAGCAAGATCTGCCCCCTTGGCAACTGGGAGTAAATTACATAGGGCAAGGAGGGGCAAGTCCCCACACCTGTGGTGGAACGGGACCTGGGTCCCCGTGCCGGGCTCTTTTGGCCTTCCCCTGGTGACAATGGGGGGGCCTGGCCCATATGGGGCACAGGCCCTGCAGGTATGGCCACAACCTCAGAGTGTTGGCGTGTCACCCACAGGGATGGCTAGACCACCTGAACATTTGGGGGAGGATACGCGGACGGTTCTGCCCCAATAGGAGCCCACCTCCTCCAACCCACAAAGGAGATGATCTAGAAGGGAGAATACATTGATATTTCTACCATATTGTTTACCGATCCCCTCCCAGACCCAAATGATAAGGATGGGGGGAAAGAGAAGAAATGCTTTTGGCATCCGAAGGCAGACCACAATTGGGTTAACTGGACATTAGCATACTCTATTTACCAGGGAGTCATGGTCCAGGCTTATCCCGACCAGGCATATGCTTAATGAAGCATGCAAATATAGTCCGCTGCGCCTACGACATGGGTTCCTCTGGGGCTTGGTTGAGGTACGACGAGGCTTTTAGGCATAGGGCTTCATACACCCTCGGCTTGCGATGGGACACACATGCCCCGGACCTGTGGCTCCACAGTATGAATGATGCGTCCAATGCCCCTCGGACAGATAGTGGGCATGTCCTGACATGAAGGGGGGTGGCACCATCTAATGACCCCTTTCGGAGCGAGGGCCTGGAGCTGTCCAGTGCTGGGAGTTCACCCATATGAGTAGGTGCAGTCGTTCGGGGTGTAGATACAGACACATGTGTGCCATCTGTGGTGGAACCCATGCCACAACAGCATGCACCAGGGGGTGGCAGCCTGGGAACAGGGGAAGGAGTAACCCGTCCCCTCAGGGGAAGGATGGCCAGAGCACCTCCCGGGGCAGAAACAACACAAAGGGCCCCAACCCCAGTTAGGGTGGGGAGGTTAGAAAGGGCACTTAGGCATCATCTAAACATAGACAAAGTTTTATATATAGTTGAAGGGTTCTGGGATGGTTTTAGGATCCCCACCAAAAACGTTAAACTTGGAAAGACCCCCCCCCCACTTGAAATCCATAGAGGGACTAGAGCATGTGGTATGGGCTAAGGTGGATAAGGAGATTAGTGACAGGAGGGTGGCCAGTCCCTTTGCAGCCCTGCCTATGGTGGATTTCATGGTTTCCCTGCTAGGGTCACTCCCAAAGAAAATGCCTGGTGGATTTCGCAATTTGCATGATACATCACCCACGGGGTCAGTCAGTCAACGAGGACATCCCCGGGGAACTCACCTCAGTCCAATATGTTCTTTTTGATGCCGCGGTACAAACGGTAAAGAGAGCCAGCAAGTACGCACTCTTAGCCAAGTGCAATATTAAATCCGCCTTTCGCCTGCTGCCCATCCTCCTGGACACTTTTCATCTTTTGGACTTTCACTTTCAGGGCCATTTTTATTTCGATTGGGCGATGCCCTTGGACTGCTCTATTTCTTGTTCCACCTTTGAGCATTTCATCCCCCTGGTGGAGTGGGTGGTCCGGCAGTGGGCAAAAGGAGGGGAAGTCAGTAAATATCTGGATTATTTTCTTTTTATCGGCTGGATGGGGACCAGTGAGTATATTGGGCTGATGGAGACCTTCCAGAGGGTGGCTGATGATTTGGGAATCCCATTGGCGCCAGAAAAAATGGAAGGACCTGACACCACACTCACCTATTTAGTAGGGAAGGGACTACCGGATTTTCCGGTATCTGATAATGCCGGTACTGGGCGTACTGGCATTATCAGATTCAGCCCGGTAATCCGGCCCGGTTACCAGATTCTGGGTATCGGATTATTTTTTTTACATTGTGGCCATTCAAATGAATGGCCGCAATGTAAAAACCCCACCAAAAACCCGCGTTTCCCTCCCCGAGTCCAGGCTGCACGGGTGGAAGGGGGGACACCCCCCACACACCCTGCCCAGCCTGGATTAAAAAAAAATAATCCCCTAAGTGTCTCCGCCGGCAACCCAGAGCTGGCCCAGCACCAGTGGCTGTCCCAGCAGCAGCCGGTAAGTATTAGTACCTGACTGTATGATCCCGGGGGGGGGTTAACACCCCACCCGCACCCCAGGGATCACCCTACTTCCAACAAGTTCCCATCGGGATCCTACCTTCCAGTTGAGCTCCAGGTGGCGGCGGCGGTCTGGAAGCCTCAGCGCCGGCTGTGGCTGCCAGCTTCAGATGCTAGTAGGCCTTCTGGGGAAACCCAGAAGTTCCCCGGAAGGCCTACAGTGTCTGAAGCCGGCAGCCACAGCTGGCGCTGAGGCCTCCGGACCGCCGCCGCCACCCGGAGCTCAAGGAACTGGAAGGTAGGATCCCGGTGGGAACTTGTTGGAAGTAGGGTGATCCCTGGGGTGAGGGGGTGTTAACCCCCCCCCAGGGATCATACAGTCAGGTACTAATACTTACCGGCGGCTGCTGGGATGGCTGCTGGTGCTGGGCTGGCTCTGGGTTGCCGGCGGAGACACTTAGGGGAATTTTTTTTTTTAAATCCAGGCTGGGCAGGGTGTTCCCCCTTCCACCCGCACAGCCTGGGAGGGGGAGGGTGGAGGAATTTTTTTATTCCATTGATTTCAATGGGGACAGTGCCCCATTGAAATCAATGGAATAAATCTGGTACCGGTATACCGGATTTAATCCGGGAATCTGTTTTTTTGAAAACCAGTATCCAGTAAATCCGGTAGCTGGTAATTGCCCTGGGGTCCCACCTCTACTATTTAGGTATAGAAATGGATATGGTCCAGGGAGTGTCGTGCCTCCCGAGTGACAAGCTTATCGCCCTGAAGGCCAAGTTGGCCACCTGCTTGGGAGCAGTGATGGTTACGGTCAAGGAATTACAATCTTTGATAGGGAGTTTGAACTTCATATGCAGGGTGGTCGGCCTAGGGCGAGCCTTCTTGTCACGACTTGACGATAAGCTACAGGGAAAACCTCCTCTGTACTACCACATACAGGTCACAAGGGAAATGAAAGAGCACCTCCAGACATGGGAAACATTCTTAGCTGAGTACAATGGGACTAGTTTCTGGCAGGAGGATCTCCTACTAGAAGCAGAGTTACAGGTCCACTCGGACGCAGTTGGGGGCATGGGATTTGGAGTGTATTTTTGCCAAAGGTGGTGTGCCGCCCCATGGCCGCCCGAATGGCGGGAGCAAGGGATAACCAGAGATCTTACTTTCCTGGAACTTTTCCCAATAATAGTGGCAGTGTGCCTATGGGCAGGGGACTTGGCGGACCATTTCATTGTTTTCTGGTGTGACAACATGGCAGTGGTACATATGGTCAACTCAATGTCCTCGATGTCCCCCAGAGTGATGAAGTTGGTCAGTGTGTTCGTACTGATGTGCTTGCACCACAATATCTTATTTGTCGCCACGCACATCCCAGGGGTTAGTAACAGCACAGCTGATGCCCTTTCTCACTTCCAGATTGAGCGCTTTCGCTCCATGGTCCCTGGAGTCAGCCTGACACCAGATCCCCTCCCTCCAGCTGTGTGGATCATTGGATCATAGAGTTCTACAACGTTATACAAGGATCCCTAACTGTATGAACCTACACTGCTTACAACCGGGCTTTCATGGAATTCCAGGAATTTAAAGTCTGGCAAGTTTGAGCAGTGGATTTCCCAATCCCTGAAGCACAAATGCTCTAATTCGCCATGTCCCTGGCATGTTATCGGCATTAGATTTTATGAGTCGCCTAGCTGGACACACACCACTGAACAGCGGGTTCTTTGCCCGTAGAATGTTGGAAAGTTGGTCATGGGAAAGACCCAGGGAACGGGACACCAAGGCCCCCCCATCACCCCCCCTTCTCATAGGACTCTGTAACTCCCTGACAAGACTATGTTTTGACCTTTTTGAGTCGACACTTTTCTCTGAAGCATTCAAGGTTGCCTTCTTTGGAGCATTCTGTGTGAGCGAAGTAGTGGCGGAGTCAAGCCGGGATAACACAAACTGAGCTCTAGCGATAGAGGATGTCCGTATAGAATGCCAGGCCCTTCAAATTAGGTTGAGGCGCTCCAAGACAGACCAAAGGGGAGGGGCCAAACAGTAACCTTATCCAGGATGGGGGAGCCCAACCTGTGGCCAGTCCAGGCCCTCGAAGAATACCTCAAAGCTCACCTGCCTGGGAGGGGGGCATTTGTTCCGGCACGCAAACGGCTCCCCACTGACTAGGCACAAATTCACCACTGTTCTTCAACAGGCCCTGGGCTACATCGGTCTCCCTCCTTACGAGAATGGATCACATTCATTCAGAATAGGAGCGGCCTCTTTTGCAGCTGCAGTGGGTTTGTCGGAGTAGGACATTAGGGCTGTAGGGCAGTCGCATTCTCAAGCCTACCAAACCTTGTGTTTTTTCTATGCTCCCAGGTCCAACGCGATTACCTCGTAGAAGCATAATTTGGATCACCAGTCACAGCCTGGTATGGTGGGCAGGGAAAGCAGCTGGGAAGTCGCCCTGGAAATCGCAATTGGGGCTCTTGACCCGAGCCGTTATACGTTGGATGCGGCGCAGTGGGATGAGGTGGCACCAGCTGTTTCCTACCCTCTGGGCCGAGGCGGTGGGGTCCTCACCAGATGTAGTGGTAATCCACCTTGGCGAGAACAATCGGCCACAGAAAAAAGGAGTTAGGTTGATTGTAGAAATGAAATCTGACCTCTTAGAAGTTGAGAAACAGTTCCCAGGAACAGCCATAGTCTGGACCGATTTGGTGGGTCAGATGAAATTATATAAAGCCATACATCCTAGGAAAGTGGATAGAACCAGGCGTAAGATTAACTGAGAGGTAGGCAAGTGGGTGATACAGAAGGGTGTCCCATTGCGGAATCACGTACACCTGAATATTATCTCCCTGATGGAGTACATTTATCCCCAATGGGAAATGACAGTTATTTGGCCACGTTGAAGGCACGGTTGGTAGAAATTTTGGAAGTGTGAATTGGGCATGGGTGGGGGTCAGGGCCATCCGTTGTAATCAGCGGTGGTCCCTTAGTGGCAGGAGTCCAGTGTTGTATCAAATTGTTTTTAAGAAATAGTTAGAAGAGTCATCTCCCTGAGAGATGAGGAGGCAACATCGGGTGCAGAGACAGGGCATGGCCAGAGTTAGCCTCCCTTGGAGGGGTGTCCAGCAAAGGTGGGCAGGGATATGCACGGTCCCCAAGCTGGCGGCACCTCAATTCCTTACTTCCATCCCGAAAGGACACATCCCCTCTGGCGGCAGCTGCTAGCCAAGGCCTGAGGGGAGATGTTTGAAGGTGAGCAATTCGGGAGGGCATTGGAGGGCACATCCAAGCCACTCCTATTCATTTGTTATGGTTAAGCGGTTGTGTTTATTAGCACTGGACCCGAATTGCTGAAGGGTAATTACCCCCACCAGCCTAATTCCAATTTGAATAAAGAGTGCAGTCATTCAAATCCAATAATGTTGTCCTTGTCTCATTCCGGATGTGCCGACAAAGAGGGGGTTTAAAAGGAATCTAGAAAAAACAATTAAAAAAGTTTAGTCCATAACAGGAGCAAGAGCCATCATGTCATCTTTGCCCAAATGTGATTACATGCATTCCACTGAGATTCACTAACATTGTCTATCTACCATACATCCAACTGTCACAACTGCAGGGGCACATGGGGACATGGGGGGGAGCAGGAGCACATGGGGGAGTGGGGACACACGGGGACATGGTGGGGGGAGTGGGGACATGGTGGGGGCACATGGGGACATGGTGGGGGGAGCAGGGGTCACTGGATGTCTTTGGGGGTTTGTGGGAATGGTTTGGTTTACGTGTGGTTTTCTGGTTTTTATATGGGTTTTGTTCACTTGATGATGTGGAATGTTTGTTTTGCTGCTGCCTTTGGGGGTCTCTGGATCCCTTTGGGGGCTTGTGGGAATGGTTTGAATCTGCAGGTTTGCTGAAACTGACATTTTAGCATGTGAATATAATCTGCCTAAATTAAGGTGCATAATTGTAGTTTAGTTGGTTTCTGGTTTACGTGTGGTTTTCTGGTGTTTATATATCTGTGCATTATGATAGGGCCCTGTGAATAAACTTGCGCAGATTTGGGAAAAGCTTTGTGTCCTGTGGATCTTTGCTAAAACTGTTTGTAAGTGAGGTTTAAGGTTGTCTGCCTGCTTTTAAACCTGGCAGATGCAGGTGAATATAACCTGCCTAAATGAAATAGCTGGATACGCTGCACTTGTTGTTCACAGGTGTGACTTTACATACAGTTTAAAATGTAGAGAAGGAGGAGTCTGATCCAGGATAGCTTCATTTTTCAAGTGAGTATCGTATGGAGTGGTATACCCACCAGAGTGAAAAAAATTCCTGGTTTGAATTTATCACATAGTTGTAGGTCCTACTACTTGCTTCTGTCAACTGACCTTTACATATTTAACTATTTTTACCAGGTCAAGAAAGAGACACTAGTGCCAAGGTACCCGCTGACAAAAGTATTTGGAAGTTTACTGGACCATTAACAGTAGACCTACTGGTATCACTGTAAGTCCTTTAAGAGCGCACAGTTGTATTTTCCATGGTAATGGCTTTATTGATGCAAATTACATTCCTTATCCAAAACCACATGAGTTCTTATGTATAAATTATGCAAATTGTACAGACACAAATTCTTACAATGTATACAATTTTATTTTACATGTCAAGCAGAAAAGAACTCCAGTGAAAATGAATTATGTGGATGCACTGCTCACAAGGTCTTTCACAACACTGACTCTGGCTGAAAAGATGCGTGTGAAAAAACTCGGCCCCAACCATCCAGATATCCAAATTGAGCAACCTATGGAAGCGAAAGGGAAAAGTTACACACGGAAATTCAGCAAAGGATGGTATGAAAGGAAGACATGGCTCTGTGGCAGTGTCTCCAAAAATGCCTTGTTCTGCTTCCCCTGCTTGCTATTTGGCAAAGAAGCAAAGGTTGGCGTTAGGGATGTCAAGCATCTATCGGACAAAACAAAAAAACATGAAGCATCTTGTAGTCACATGGAGAGCACAGAGCTTTCTAAAGCTGGTGCTGTTTGGGAATACAAATATCCTACAAGAATTGGATTCAGGACATAGTGCACTAGTGCGAATGCAAAAGCACAATGAGGAAGTAGATATCAATTGCCACATTCTGTCAAGAATAATAGACTGCATACGTTTCTGCAGTGTTTTCGAGCTAGCATTACGTGGACACGACAAAATGGAGGACTCGCTGACTCCTGGTGTGTTTCAAGGGCTTTTGAATTTGATGGGAACAATTGAAAAAGCTATGGAAGACCACTTGAAAACTGCAAAGGTGTTCAAGGGAATTTCAAAGACCATTCAGCCTCTCAGTGCACCCCCTTCAGAAGAAGGATGGAGCAGTTAGGATGGTCCACCCTTGGAGGCTGATGGAACCGCAGCAGTTCCAGGAGGCTCTGAGGGTGATAACCCTGGACCCTGATGGTCACTCGGTCGATGAGCTGGTACAGCATTGGAACATCTTGCTGGGAAAAGACATTGATAGGGTGGCTCCGAGATGTCTACTGCCTCCTTCTCGTCACTGCAATGCCCTTTGGTTTACTGAGGGGCTGTGGTGCATGAAACAGGTAGGTAGGAGACTAGAGCGATGCTGGCTTTGGACTCGCTCTGAATCTGATCGACTTCTCCATAGGACCCATTTTCAGTCCTATGTTGAGGCTGTGAGGACGGCAAAGAAGGAGTTCTTTGCTGCCCTCATAGCATCTGCAAAGTCATGTCCAGTGGAGCTGTTCCGGGTGGTGCAGCGGATGGTCAGTCCGGCCTCCCTCCGCCTGGACGGGGACTTGTCCCAGACCCGCTGTGAGGAGTTTGTTACCTACTCCACAGACAAGATCGCTCAGATCCAGAGTAACTTTGACACTGGATTGGAAGAAGTAAGCGAGGGGCACGAGGTTATGGAGGTCCCGTCTGGTCGATCTTTCTGGGATGAGTTTCAGGAAGTGACACCAGCCGATGCAATGAATGTCCTGGGGTCTGTTAGAGCCACAAGTTGTGAATTAGATCCGTGCCCATCCTGGTTGGTGAAAGTCTCCAGGGAGACTTTGGGGACAGTGCTGGTGAGGGTAGTGAATGCACCCCTTCAGCAGGGGAGGTTGTCGCCCAGTCTCAAGGAGGCTGTGGTGCACCTCCTGCTGAAGAAGCCATCTTTGGATGTGGACACACTCGCCAGATATCGCCCCATCTCTAATCTTCCCTTTTTAGGGAAGGTTATTGAATGGGCAGTGGCACTGCAGCTCCAGGCACATTTGAACAGCATCGGTTTCCTTGACCCTTTTCAATCTGGGTTCCACCCCTGCTATGGTACTGAGACAGCGTTGGTGGCCTTGGTGAATGATCTCCGGCAGGAGAAGGATACAGGATGTTTTACCTTTTTGATCCTGCTAGATCTCTTGGCTGCTTTTCATACCGTGGACCATGGGCTGCTGTTGAGATGGCTGCAAGACTTGTGGGGTCTGGACGGGACTGTCCTTGGATGGTTCCGTTCATTCCTCTTGGGTAGAAGCCACTGGGTGGTGCTGGGAGCTGAAACATCTAGCCCCCGGACCTTGACCTGCGGCGTTCCTCAGGGTTCCATTCTGTCTCCGCTGTTTTTCAGTGTGTATATGCAGCCCCTGGGGGAGATTGTGAGAGGGTTCGGGGTGCAATGTCACCAATATGCTGATGACACTCAGCTGTACCTTTCATTTTTAACTGACCCAGGTCCTGCTGTCTCGTTACTCTCCCAATGTTTGGAGGCCATGGCGGATTGGATGCAGCAGAGCAGACTGAAGCTCAATCCTGATAAGATGGAGGTGATGGTGGTGGGAAGGGCAGGGGAGGTACTGACTGCCCCTGATAGGGGGGGTTCGTCCGCCTGTTGCTCTTCAGGTTTGAAGTCTGGGAGTCAGGTTTTGGGTTCGGGCCTCCGTCTGGATCGGCAGGTGGAGGTGGTGGCTAAAGTTGCCTTTTGCCAGCTGTATCTGGTACGGGGGCTTCGGCCTTACCTCTCCAGGCCCGATCTGGCCACTCTCGTCCATGCCTTCATCACCTCGAGGCTAGACTACTGCAACGCGCTCTACATGGGGCTTCCCTTGTTTCTGGTTCAGAGGTTGCAGCAAGTGCAAAATGCGGCGGCTCGTCTCCTAATGGGGACGAGGTGGCGTGAGCACATAACACCGGTGCTCCGTGCTCTGCACTGGCTGTCTATAGCGTACCGAGCCAGATTCAAGGTGTTAGTATTGATTTACAAAGCCCTGAAAGGTCTGGGTCCCTCATATCTTGGGGACTGCCTCACCCTCCGTGCCTCAGAGCGATCCCTTCTGTCCACTGGGGGCACCTTTCTGGAGGTCCCCTGTGTAAGATGGGGGACCACAATGAAGAGGGCATTCTCGGTGGCAGGGCCGCAGTTATGGAATTCACTCCCAGAGGAGGTTCGCCTGGCCCCGGACCTGTTGGCCTTTCAACGTTTCTGTAAGACTTGGCTGTTCACCCGGGCCTTCGGAGGGGAGGGTGGAGGGGGTTAATTTTGAGGGGGGGGTGTTTAAATTTGTTTTAATGATGTTATTGTAGGTTTTTTATGTTTTAAAAATTGTTTTATAATATGTTGGAAGCCGCCCCGAGATACCGTGGGCATGGGGGGGCGGCATATAAATATAATGAAATAAATAAATAAAATAAATAAGAATGAACTATTAGACAGCATGCTCACGGTGGCTAGGGAGTTCATCATCAAGGAAATGCACTCTACCAAATACTTGGCTATCCAGGCTGATGACACGATGGATGTATCCACACACTGCCAATCTGTACTAATTTATAGTTACATCGATGGTAGTGGTGACGCTGTGGAATGATTTTATGGATTCAGCCAGACTCGCCTGCTGAAACAGTAGCTGCAGCGTTGCTAAAACAACTAGAAGCTGTTTTCCCTCCAGGCACTAGCAAGGACAAACTGACTGTGCAGAGTTATGATGGGGCAAGCGTAATGCAAGGAGCACATAGAGGCGTCCAAAAGCTCATACGTGACATGTACCTCAATGCCCATTACATTCACTGCTATGCCCATCAGTTAAACTTAATAATGCATCAAGCAGTGTCCACAATCAAGGAGGTAAAAATATTCTTTGCAGGCCTGTACGGTTTATCTGCTTTCTTTTCCTCATCGCCAAAAAGAGTTGAGGTGCTGGATTTAGTTGTTAAGAAAAGCACCTGCCACACGGTGGACCTTCAATAGCCATGTTGTGAATGTGGTATATGAGAACCGAGAAGCCTTCATTGACTGTTTTGATGAAATACGATCTGGAAACTTTGATGCTAGTGATATTTGTGAGGGCAGTTGGTTCTCACATATGCTGGAAGGTGACCAGCAGTTTCTCTTCTTTTTGTTTCTATTTCACAAAATAATGCCTCAGGTGGACATACTCTACAGACAGCTCCGAACAAGACGACAAACTGATTCTGTAGCTATCCAAAGATTCACTACAAACTTTATTACAAACATTAATATGGTGAGGGGTCCATTACAGATCTGTGGGCAGAATTGCCTGAAAAGTCACAGCTCCCCAGAAGAAGTACCAGGAAAACACTAGAATGCCTAGTGCACGAAGTGTGTTATATTATCCTCTTGCAAGCAAAAGAAAGATTTGCATTTGCCAATCACTTGGTAAGTGCAATATTGGTGCAACCAGACTTGTTTCCAGTTCACAACAAGCGTTTTCCAATGAAAGCATTAAAAGACATAGTGGAAGCATATCCGATGCTGCAGAAAGAAAGGTTGAATACAGAGCTTTCTCTTGTGTATATAAGAGCAAAATATGCTTCTTCTGTGGTGCAAAAGATGCTTCTGGGTTACTACAGAAACTCCTTGAAAACAATCTACATGAATGCTTCTCAGAGACTGTATCACTACTTCGAATCATTATCACAACACCAATGACCACAGTTTAATCTGAGAGATCTTTCTCAGCTCTAAAGAGAATTAAAACTTTTCTACGAAATACCATGGCTGAAGACCGATTAAATGCATTGGCGATGCTGTCAATAGAAAAAAGACTGATCAGACAAATCCCACACTTTAATCACAGAACAATTGAGCTCTTTGCACAACTTAAAGAGCGTTGGGCAGATTTTCTGTATAAGCAGTGATTTGTTCTTTCAGTTTACAAAGTAATGCTTTCTTAAATTACCTCTGTGTTTAATGCTTGCTCCCCCTCCCATATGTATTGAAATCTTAATGATGTTTTTGGTAAGTGTTCTGATAAGTTATGTAAGTATTTATAAATTTTCTAATAGTTGTGTTCTGAGGTTATGGGTATGGGGAGGGGACTGTATAAATAAAGATGTTCTTAATTTCCACATGTGATCTCTTATTCATGTTTGATAGCAGTGTTTAATTTAGGAAGGTGTCTATTGACAGAGTACATTATTCTGTGCCCTGGAGCTCTCATCTAGCGTTGTTGGGGAAAAGGGCTGTGTGGTTGCACTGGCGATTGACTACTTCGGGTACAGTGTGGTAGCTAAGGGATGCTGGTTCTGTATGATGGGACAGCTTTGGTTCCATGCCAGACTTACATCTCCCTTCTCCCCTGCAGTTCTGCAGCTCACTGAAAAGGTAAAAATAATTTATTTTATTTTTCTTATGATTTATTTGAAAAGCTTTATTTTATTCTAATCTATTTTATTTCCTTTTTATTTTATCCCTGCCAAGGAGATCTCCGTGAAACAGGAATTGAGTATTTTAATTAAGAGTACCCAGCCAGGCACAAAACTACTCAAACTGAGAAAAGGCCTATTTGTTTGGGCAGGCATCGGTTCCACCTACCATTGCCCTGGCTCTGCCTACCATTCCCCAGGCTCTGCCCCTAGGCTAACCTCCGCCCCTAGACTAGGCTCCGCCCCTATGCTGGCCGGCCTTAGTGACCCACCAGTCTCAAAACCCACCAGCCGCCACTGCACAACTGTGACTCAATCTCAAATATTTTGCTTTGAGTTTCAATAAATATTAAAGATAATGTGCTCAAAACCAGTTTCTCCTGAAAGAAAGAAACTGGTCAAATTCCTAATAGAACCTGAAATGAATCCTGTCACATATGGTTTCTGGTGTTATTGAGGAAGGTTCACATAGATTTAAAGACAGGATTTGTCTTCTGAACTGCTGAAATAAAGAGAAAAGCAACATATAACACAAGCATTTTATCTTACAGAGCATCCATGTACACATGTCTACAGTACACACACATTAGGGATGGGCGAACAGATCGAGGTTTGGATTCGTCCGTTCGGTTTGGCTGTGTTCGGTTCGTCTGTTCGGTTCGGCAGTTCAGTTTGGCTGCGTTCGGTCTGTCCGTTCGGTTCGGCAGTTCGGCTAGTTCGCCAAATTCGGGTTCGGCTGTTCGGTTCGGTCGTCCGAACAGGCTGTTCAATTAGGCCGTTCAGCTGTTCGGTTCGGCCGTTCGGGAAGTGTTATTTTGGGTGTTCTTTTGTTTTTTATATGTTTTTTTGGTTTTTTATTGGGTTTTATATGGTTTTCTTTTGCTTTTAATTTGGTTTTTTGTTTTTATATGTTTTTTTTAATTTATTTATTTAATCTAATATTATATCTATCTATCTACACTAAATCTAACTGCTATTAACTATTCTAAATGCTATGAACTAAATGGATTATCTAATAAGTACACAGACCTACTCCTACAAACACTAAAACTAAATCACTAA
>QEPC01010345.1:93397-122216 GCA_003113815.1 Sphenodon punctatus | reverse complement strand
TGAAATGAAACTTAAAGCAATCTAAAAATCCTACTCAACGCCTGCTGTTCAGGAACAGTGACTAGCTCAGAAGGTGTTGGGAAAGGGGGAGGCAGATGATTAGTTTCGTTTCTTGCAAGCCTCTCCACCCCTGGTGCCTGGAAGTCTGCTCCTCAGTGACTGACACCTCCCTGTCATGCTTGGCCTTCCAGTGAACCTTTTTTTGCCACCCGAACTCATCCAAACGTGATCTGAACTGACCGAACTGTTCGGCCATTTTGCTGTTCGGTGTTCGGTTTGTTCGGTATGTTCGAGTTCAGGTTCGGGTTCGAGTTCGGTCGTCCGAACAGGCCGAGTTTGGGCCAAACTCCGAACTGCCAAACTGCGTTCACCCATCCCTAACACACATAGATGACAATATTGACAATGACCATGATCTAGCTTTCCCCGTGCACCTGTGTAAGGGCAGTGTTGATTACCTTGCACCAGTGCACCTCTTACCGCTGGACGCTATGTACTGGGTGTGCCATAGTGAAAGACTGGCCTGTGTCACTTACTCGCTTCTCTGTCCCACTGGGCACAGGGGGCGTAACCATTCTTTCTGTTGGGGGGGAGGATGACAGCACAGGGAACTTTTAGTACACTTTTAGGAACTTAGTCGTTCACTAAAAGGGGTTGCCAGAGCACATGTGGTTCCTGCATGAGTTCCCCCACAGTGCCCGACCCTCGTATGCACTGGCCCTCAGCCAGTGCAGCTGGGTATTCTCAACATGTGTGAGGCAAGCCAAGCTCACCTATAGAGCTGACCAGCATGCTGGCTGGTCCTGCTCCCAAGTCTCCCAGTCTCCCTTCTGCTCTACAGCAAGAACCAAGCGTTCTCCCTTGCTCCTTTATGTGTCCTGGTATCCCCACCCAGGGCTGGCCTTACTGGAGTGATTGCCCTGAGCCCCACTATTTTTTCTACTTATGGGGGTAGGATGCGTGGCCATCACTCTGTCTTAGCAGGGCCCCAAACATGACCACTTCTAGGGTCTCGCAAAGAAGGTGGTCCTCCTATTGTAGAGTTAGCTTTCTGTTGAATAACACATAGCAGAAGTTTCTTCAAAACAGAACTTTACTAAGAACTCAGAAAACATGATTCCATACTATACAGACTGCATGGGACAAGATGGAGGAGAGAGAGAGGAGAAGAGAGGTGACAAGGAGGGGGGGAAACTGTTTCATCCCCTGACCCTCCCTCTACTGGACAAGCCCCATTTTAAGCTTCCAGGGCTTGCAATGGGCTTTTACTTGTGACTGATGCACAATCCAACACCTCCAAGGGGGTGAGGTCAGGTATTGAGGATGGGCCACCAGGGGGACCACATTTTGTCTTTTTACCCTGGGCCCTGAAAATTCTAAGGCCAGCCCTGCTTCCACCAGCACAGCAGTACTCCCCAAGCACCCCCACCCCCATAACTGCCAAACCGAACACCCAGGTGTGCCCCCCTGCACCTCGCCAGAACAGTCGCCTACACCTTTCCCCAGATTACCCTGGTGAATCCCCAGGGTATTCATTAACCTCTGAATTCCCTTTGCTCCAGCCCCATAGCAGCTGGGGTCAGCACAACAGGGTAGGTAGAGTTGGCTCATTTTGCACTAGTCCATTCTCATTCCTGCAACCAGTGCAACACCCAGAGTAACTGTACTGCGACCAATGTTGTTAAGTAGTGTGTTAGTTTTAGTATATTTGTAATTCTGTGTTCCAATACTGAATGCTTCTGAACGTAGTTCACAGATGCTACAGCTGTGTACAGCAAAAATAAATATTTTCCATGAATAATGAAAAATTTGTCCAATAATATATTCTGAAAATTATATTTGATCAGTTCAGGTTTCATCACATTTACTCCATTGTCAGACCGAGGCCACTGTGACATTGCAACCAAAGACATGAATAAGTTTAAGGGTCTATTTGATTGAAATTGCAAATGAATGAGTTTGGTGCATAAACTTGGTCAGTTATTTATTTTACATTTAGAAATCAACCTTCCAAGCAGCCGGTGACTGAAAATATTTATATCATAAATTACCTTCAGCATCCTAGAGCCCCTTCTTGTAGGAAAGCTTTTCAAAGCCATTTGTTATTCAGAAATTTCACTGGTACATTCTATTAGCAATAATTTATGTTTGCCAATGAAACCTGAAGGGACAACTTGACACCTTGACATCTAACGGTGTAGGGAGAGGTAAAGCAAATTGGTGGTTTCATACTGCCTGGGCAATGCATTACTATAATTTATGTGACTTTTTCACATATTGAACAATAACATTTGGATTCATAAACAAAAGTGAGGAACAATTGTCAGTTTAGAGAAACTTAGTCAATAACACATATCTTGGTGAATTATTACTTTATAACCCAAACCAAGTGGAACTTGTTTTTGTTTTTTTTAAGGTTCTCTACAACTAACTTGCTCCCCAACCTAAGTTCAGAACTGTTGGGTAAAGTTATATGCACTAGTTGTAACAAAGATGTTTTCTCCAATGTTATCGTCACTGATTAAATGGCTAACTCTTTAAAATGGAGCTACTTTATTTTATTTATTTATTTATTTATTTATTATAAAAATTTCCTATCCCGCCCCCTCCTGCTAAAGGCAGCTCAGGGTGACGTATAATATAAAAATATAAAACAACATATACACATAGCTTAAAACAATAGCAATAATAAAACCATCAACCTCCCCACCCCAACCCTATCCCACCCCTCCCCGACTCTCTCACCAAACGCCTGACAGAACAACCAGGTTTTACATTTACACGTGAAGGATGGACGGTCCCAGGCCTTCGCTTGAGGGAGTTCCATAACTGAGGTGCGGTGACCAAGAACGCCCTCTCCAATGTGGCCCCCTGTCGAACATGGGGGACCTCCAAAAGGGTGTCCCCAGCTGACTGCAACGGCCATTCCAGAACCCAGGGAGTGAGGCGGTCCTGCAGGTAGGTGGGGCCCAGGTCATATAGGGTTTTATATGTCAACACCAACACCTTGAATTGGGTCCAGTAGGCAACAGGCAGTCAGTGCAGAGAACAGAGCACTGGTGTTATGTGCTCTCAGTGGCCCGTTCCCATCAGGAGATGGGTCGCCATATTCTGCACCAGCTGCAGCCTCCGGACCGTCACCTTGGGTAGCCCTGTAACATAGAGTGCGTTACAGTAATCAAGCCTTGAGGTGATGAAGGCATGGAAGATGGTGGCAAGGTCTCAGTCTGAGACATAAGGCAGTAACCGTCGCACCAGATATAATTTGGCAAATGCACTCCTTGCCACAGTTGCCACCTCAGCATCCAGGCAGAGCTGCAAATCGAGGCGCACCCCCAGACTACGAACTTGAGGAACCAAGATGGGTTTATATCTAGAACTATTTTGTAAGCTGAACTTTTCTGTTCCTTGTGTTGATTTATCTTTACCTAAACCTAAAAATAATCCCTATTTATAATAACAAGTACATGGAAATAGAACTAGGAGGATCAAATGGAAAATGCCATAGCCTCTTCAGGAGAAGATTTAATTTTCTTATACTCTTAATTTAATTCATTTCACAAATAAGGATTTTGCCCTAAAAGCCCCAAGAAAAGGTATGCTCCTAACTATGAATCTAATACTAATACAGTGGATTCTGATGATAAAATTACCAACCAGCAAAATGGCATCACTTTGTCATTCTACAAGAGACCTTTAGTGGAAAATGACGGACTTCTGCTTGTGTACTAAATTATAACCTGAGTGTACTAAATGATAATCATTGGTCAAGGCCAGCCTCTTGATATCCTAGACTTCTAACAATTCTTCGTTACAGTATGATCCTGAAAATGCTCTCCCAGAAAAATCCCTGTTCCCTTTGACTCTTTTAACACATGGTTCTCCCACTCATGAACACACAGATATCTGAGTGTTCAAGAGCGGGAGAGATCGGTGTGAAGGACACAGTGCATGCATGGTGAGTGGGAGTGCGTGTAGACTCCTACCTAACATAGATCTCCACGCACCCTTCACTTATCCCCATGCACAAAGCAACCAGGAAAAATGGCAGTTGCTCTGTGCATGTGGATGAGTGGGGGGTGATTGTGCATTCATATGCAAAGCCTGCCCACCCATCACGCA
Source organism: Sphenodon punctatus (assembly GCA_003113815.1). Classification (NCBI taxonomy): domain Eukaryota; kingdom Metazoa; phylum Chordata; class Lepidosauria; order Sphenodontia; family Sphenodontidae; genus Sphenodon; species Sphenodon punctatus. The sequence goes on along the minus strand of QEPC01010345.1, from coordinate 118,094 downwards.
CACACTGGCATGCCCATGGATCCCCCACTCTGTGAAGACTATGTAAAAAAAGGCCTTTGATGGGACTTGTGTGGACACATCATTTTAAGGACTGGGCTACCTAAAAGAAATAAACCAGTTACCACATCATTTCAGGGAAATGACCACAATATTGCAATGTGTATATTTGGTTAAAGTACACCTAGGAACTTTTTAATATTATGGGCAAAAATCAGTCCCAATCTAAAGGGGGTGGTGTGTGTGTGCTGTTGCGCTAACACAAAGGGAGTGTTCAAATTCTGTCTCTCCACCCTTACTTCTGCTATCTCCCTTGCTAGACAACACTACTATGCCTCCCGCATTGAGTCCTGTTCTCGGGACCCTCGCCGCCTGTTCTCTACCTTTGACTCCCTCCTCAAGCCTCCCTGTCCTCCCCCTCCTTCTTCCCTTTCTGCTCAGGATCTTGCCTCCTTCTTCACCTCCAAGATAGACAAGATCCGCCTCGACATCGCTTCCCACTCCTCTCTTCCCACTCCCACCCCTCTCCCTCCTCCCCCTCCTTCTCTCATGTCCTCCTTCTCCCCTGCCTCCCTTAAGGAAATCTCCTCTCTGCTCTCCTCCTCCAACCCTTCCACTTGCCCCCTTGATCCCATTCCTTCCCGCCTCCTCACCTCCATTACTCCCACTGTCGCCCCTTCCTTCCTGCACATCATCAACCTCTCCCTCTCTACTGGCTCTTTCCCTTCTGCCTTCAAACATGCCACAGTCTCTCCTATTCTCAAAAAGTCCACTCTTGACCCCTCTGACCCTTCTAGCTATCGTCCTGTCTCACTCCTTCCTTTTGCTTCCAAGCTGCTTGAACGTGTTGTCTACTCCCGCTGCCTTGACTTCCTATCCTCCAACTCCTCCCTTGACCCCCTCCAATCTGGCTTCCGCCCCCTTCATTCTACTGAAACTGCTCTCGCTAAGATCACCAACGATCTTCTGGTGGCTAAATCTAAACGTCTCTATTCCATTCTTGTCCTCCTTGATCTCTCTGCTGCCTTCGATACTGTTGACCACTCACTCTTGCTGGATTCCCTTCACTCCCTTGGCTTTTGTGGCTCTGTCCATAACTGGTTCTCCTCCTACCTCTCTGACCGCTCCTTTAATGTGTCTCTCTCCAACTCCGCCTCCTCCTCCTTCCCCCTCTCAGTTGGTGTTCCTCAAGGCTCTGTTCTTGGCCCTCTCCTCTTCTCGATCTATACCTCATCCTTAGGCAAACTCATTGCCTCCCATGGCTTCCAATACCACCTCTATGCTGATGACACTCAACTCTATCTCTCTACTCCCTCTCTCTCTCCCTCTGTTCAAGCTCGTCTCATCAACTGTCTCTCTGACATCTCTACCTGGATGTCTCAACGTCAACTCAAACTCAACATGGCTAAAACTGAACTCCTTATCTTCCCCCCTCATCCTTCCTCTCCTTCCTCACTGTCAATAACTATTGATGGAGTCACCATCCTGCCTGTCCCCCAAGCCCGTAGCCTAGGCTTCATCTTTGACTCAGCCCTTTCTTTTAAACCCTACATTGACTCTGTTGCTAAATCCTGTCGCTTCTCCCTCCATAACATTGCTAAGATTCGCCCTTTTCTCTCTGTCTCGTCTGCCAAAACTCTTGTTCATGCTCTGGTCATCTCTCGCCTCAATTACTGTAACCTCCTTCTCACTGGCCTTCCCCGGTCTCACCTTTCTCCCCTCATCTCTGTCCAAAACTCTGCTGCCAGGGTCATCTACCTCGCCAGTCGCTTCGACCATGTGCAGCCCCTCCTCTCTTCGCTTCACTGGCTTCCCCTTCCTGAACGAATCCTGCACAAGCTCCTAGTCTTCACCTATAAAGCTCTTCACAACCTTGCTCCCCCCTACCTCTCTGCACTTATCGCCCTCCATACTCCAGCCCGTGCACTTCGCTCCTCCTCTGTCCCTTCTCTCACCCTTCCACGCCTTCCCTGCTCCCCTAAGCGCCTTCGTCCCTTCTCACTTGCTGCCCCCCATGCCTGGAACTCCCTCCCTGTCCACATCCGCCTTGCCCCCTCCCTTCATACCTTCAAATCTCTCCTTAAAACTCACCTCTTTCGCTCTGCTCTGTCTGACTCTTTATCCTGCTGAGCCACTATTCCTATACCTACGATCGGTTTACCCTTATCCTTGCAACATGGACCTGCCTGCTGTCATTCTCATCGTAACCAAGCCAAGTACGTGCACTTGAGACCTCGCATCTTCATGAATGTTAGACCCCTTGTCTCTCCCTCTGTTCCCCTTCCTAAGTCTCTCCCCCAGCTCCTGTCTCTCAGATTGTAAGCCCTAGGGGCAGGGACCCTGTCTATTTTATTACTTTGTAAAGTGCCAGGTACACTGCTTGCACTATATAAATGTTTGTTAATAATAATAATAATAAAGGGAGGTGTTTCTATTTATGCCAGAACTATTTTTGACCTTACTTAGAGTTGAAACAAGATTTCTCAAAAATGAGAAATCTCATCCAGTCCCTGGTTCTTGGTTTGTCTTGGACAAATTGAGAACCTGTCATTGCCCAACAATATTTCAATGAATTGTCAGGCAAAAATATCAATAATAGTAATAATAAAAATTCATTCCACGTACACAAAATGGCAGCAATCATATTGCTGCCACTCTGGTTAACTGCAGTAGATTGTGCATGTGTAAAATGCCTGCTGCCCTTAACCAAAATGGTGGCAATGCCATTTTCACACAGGTAAAACACCCCAGTGGCCATTTTGCACATACTAAATGCATTTATTTATATTTTTGATCAAAAATTTTTATCGGGATTGGGAAATTGTTTTTATTTTTTTTTATTATTATTTTTACTGCTGTGAGGTGGCTGTCTCAGTGAACTCAACTCATCACCTGCTCCCACACATAAGCGGAGAAGGCACTCAGGAGTCCCAGAGCAGACCCAGACATGGAGAGAAGCAACCTGGTAATGAAAAAAAAATTAACAAGTGCTTGGGGAGGGTGAGAGTCTCACTTTTCTCTGCGAGAGTCAGGGCCATTCTCAACTCATTTTTGTTTTCAAAAATGATCCAAGAAATAAAGAATCCTGATTCTCAGTAAGAAAAGCGGGAATATGATAATCGAGTATCAGCCCTAGTATAAAGGTAGCTCCCACCTCTGAGTTCTAGGTAGCCTGCCTTGCCCTGCAGTGATGCTGGTCTCCACTCTTCTAGGAGTGGTGAGTAACTTAGCCTGGTAGCCCTCTTGATCCCCGGTTAATCTTCTTTCCCCTGTCTCCATGGAGAGCTTAGCTCTGGGGCTCCTTAGTCATATAAACTGAAGGTTAGCCCTTAAGTACCCGAAGGTCTTTGGGGTTTTCCAGCCTCATTGCTGCTTGGTGTTATACTATGGTCTGTTACCACCTGCACCCTTTTAGCACCAGCTTGTGGCGTGGTCCTCCTTTATTGGCTGCAGCAGTTCCTTTTGTGCTGGTTCTAACTCTCACTCTGTTACACACAAACATTTCTATTTCCCAAGAAGAGAGCTCTCCAGCCCAAATTTAGGGCAACCACAGTGAGCACTAAAAAAAACAACCTATCCCATACTAGATCCGGGGGGGGGGGGAATCTCGGCAACTGCTGCTTCTGTTTGAAGTAGGGAATTAGCCAAGATTTGTGTGATGTGGAAACTTACCAGCTTTCCCACTGTTTTGGCCACTATTTTTTGCAAGTTGAACGAGACTGCCTAGAGCTGAAAAGAACTATCTCTGAGAGTGCTCTTTCTGATGGTAACAGCTATTTCACCTTCATTCATGCAAGGAGAAAATCTATTCAAATTCTTGTCATTTTTTGTCATTTTCCACTATTTTCCACCACTTTAGTAAGTAATTTCCAGTATTTCTAGGTATTTTCTGGTAATTCCGGAAATTACAAAAAATTACCAAAATTACTGGGAAAATGCTGGGAAATCACTGGTGCTGATACTGATGGGACTGGAAGCGCAGAAGCAGAAAATACCATTGAATGGCCGAAAGCATCCCCAAAGGTTGGTATTTCCTAACGCAACAAGAGCACCTGCTCTTGCTTCAGCCCTAGCTTCCACAGGCTGGTCCCATCCCCACGTACACCCCACGGTGCCACAGCCATTATGCGCATGCGTGACCCCGGTGTCCATTTTTCTGCATGTGTTGAATGTTCTTTGAGGTTTATCAAAAATCACACAAGAGTCTTGAAAACCCCCAAATTCTCTGAGCATGTGCAAAATGGTCACCGTGGCCATTTTGCACATGCGTAGCCCACAACGGCCATTTTGCACATGTGCAAACCATTTTGGACAGCCATTCGAGAATCTCATGAGAATGGCAGCAAGAACGCCGATTTTCAGGGAATTTCAGTGTCAGCCCAAGATGCTACACTAGAAGAGGTTTTAGAGCAGATGGATAAACTGAGCAGTAATAATTCATGAAGACAACAAAATGATTTTCACCCAAGAGTTCTGAAGGTACTCAAGTATGAAATTGCAGAACTACTATCGGCAATGTAACCTATCACTAAAATTTGCTTCCATATCTGAGGACTGGATAGTAAATGCAATGCCATTTTTTAAGAAAACCCACAACTCTACAGGTGACCTAGGAAACTTCACACACTGGTATTTCTAACCATTGGTCTGATCCAGTTTAATAGTTCTTATATTCTGATGATGGCTCAACCCTCAAAATTAGAGTTCTGTCAAATTTTGTTTAATTAACAAATGACAATTTTTGTTTGCTTGTCATGAGTTTGGAGCTGTGCACCTAGATCATAGCTGCAGCAGAGGGTTAGGGTTCCGACACATGAGGGGGGACATACCCTTGACCTGATGTTCTGCACAGGCCTTGAGGCTGGGGATCTGGTGATGGGGGATGTAGTAGATTTACCCCTGTCATGGACAGATCATTACCTCCTCCAGACCGGTCTCCTGGCGCATGTCTTCCCCCGGAAAGGTGTAAGACAAGTTCATTGGGTCCACCCCCAGAGACTTATGGAACCAGAAAGGTTCCGGAACACTCATTGGGAATTGCCTCCTGATCTTGATGACCGTTCACTCAATGACCTCATTGCCTTCTGGAAAAGCTTGTTGACTGAGGCCATTGACCAAATGGCTCCCAGGCATCCACTCCCAGAATGCTGATAGCAGGGGTCGCTGTGGTTCACGGAGGACCTGCGCTGGATGAAACAGAATGGGCGACGGTTGGAGCAACGGTGGCGTCGGTCTCGCACTGAAGGTGACCGATTGCAGCATAAAGCTAATTTAAGAGCATATGCTGTTGCGGTGTGGCCAGCAAAGAAAGAGTTCTTTGCTGCGCTCATTGCATCTGCAAAGTCACGTCCAGCAGAGCTTTTCTGGGTGGTGCAGAGGCTGGTCAGTCCAGCCTCTCTCCGCCTGGAACTGGAATCTTCCAGTGCCCGCTGTGACATGTTTGCTGACTTTTTTGCGGATAAAATCACTCAGATTCATCACGATTTCGATGTTGCACTTGTGACAGTGGGTGAATCAGAGGTAGGGGAAGCCCCGCCATGTCTGTTGTTGTGGAATCAGTTCCAGTGGGTATCGCCCGCTAATGCATCAGTGGTCCTTGGGACAGTGCGGGCCACTGTTGTGAATTAGATCCATGCCCATCCTGGCTGGTGAAGGCCAGCTGGGAGACATTCGGGCCATTGCTGGTGGGGTTGGTCAATGCCTTACTGAAAAGGTGGCGTTCGGTCATTCGGTTCAAAACCCGATTTCGGGTTCAGCTGTTTGGTTCAGCGGAGTTCGGTTCTGCCAAACTCAGCAGAACATCCAAAAATAGCGCTATTGGTACCAAAACTGAAACCGAATTTTTTTCAGTATCGGTATTTTTGATCCTGAAACCACCCCTGGTGTCCATCCCTGGTGCCAGGAAGTCTGCTCCTCAGCTGCCTCCCACTTCCAGTCACGTTTTTCCCACCTGAATGGGCCTTCCAGAGCAGAGGTGGCTACCTGACCCTCCAAGACACCTGCTGCTGCTCACTGCACCCACTGCAGGGACTGGAAAGTCACCTTTCCCAAATCAGCTTATATATAGACATTGAGTGTACCAGTAGCTACCCACAGGCTGTCAAAAACCCCTATGTGTTCAGAATTGCTTGTACTGGAAATCCTGAACACATAAAAAGTGTAACATTAGCACCCTTTTCTGCAAAGGCCTTATCTTTCTTGAGTGCCCCTTTTATTCCTTGATGGTCAAATTGCTGAACTGATTTTCTAACAGGCATCCTGTTTCTGAAGCAATTTTTATTAGATTTCACATCTTTAGCGAGTTGCTCGTCATATTCCCTCTTGGACAGCCTTCTTATTGTTTTACATTTAAACTGCTCATGTGTATACTCTTTCCTATTTTGCTGGGGGAAAATAGGAAATTTTCCCAGCAAAAAGGCATTTGGATTTGTTTTCATTTTTTAAAAGATGTCTTTTTAAACTCTAGTTGCCTCATTTACTTTACTGTTTAGCCATATTGGCATGCATTTGATCATCTTGCTACTTTTTTTGTTTTTTTTGTTTTTATTTGTAATTTGGGTATCTGTGGTAGTATTTTTAAATAGTCCCCATTCCCCTTGCACACATTCAGTCCTCGGCAGGAAACTGGACTGCTCCCTGAAGCAGGGTACATCCCTCCTCCTGTGGGCCGGGGTCCTGAGTGCCTTCATAATGGCAGCAGCCCCGCTGGGTGCCGTGCCAGCGCCTGGACCCATGCCCCCTCCACCACCCCCGACTGTACCACAGGCCCTGCCAGCACCACTACCCCTGCCTCCCCAACAGCACCAGGGACCGCAGATCTGGGGACCCCACAGCTCAGACGCCAGCAGCTGGGCTGCCAGTCCCCAATACAGCCACAGGCAACTCAGGGCGTGGGGGGACAAGCGCGCCCCAGGGGCGGCAGTTGGGGGCCATGGGCAGGGTCCCCGTACCTTCTGGGTGACAGCCCCTCCTCCTCCACCTCAGACAAGGGGGGGTCGGTAGCCTCGGCCATCCCTGTTGGCAGGGGACAGGGCTGGCCCAGGGGCAGCAGGGGATGGGGGATGGGCAGGGGCAGGGCAGCATAGGGGATGGTGTGGGGAGGGGGCGTCCGGGACCACTGAGGGGGGTGGGAGGGGGGAAGGGCACGAGGGCACACGGGTGTACCAGGGTATGGGGCAGGACCAGGGGAGCACAATAAATGGTATGAGACAAACCTAACCGTGTCCGAGTGCTTTCTTTCCTATAAGTGCATACCCCATCCCCGGCCTCATGGATGTCCCGCACCAGGAATGACACGGTTATGTGCGCTATCCCAAGGTACCAGCTTGGGTCCGACATTGGGGGTACCCTGTGCAGCCCCCCGGGGCTCGGGCCCTGGCCCATGAGTCACTGCCCTTCCCTGTGCGTGCGCGTGCTGTCATTGCTATCTCCACTAGCAGGTGGGTATGCGTGGGGCTGTCTGGCCTTGAATGCCGGCAGCTGTGCACTGCCCACTCCCTTCCCATCCCTCCACAGTGGCCCAATTGTTCCCGTCCTGCCATTATCTGTTGGCCTTGGCAGCCCCTGTCTGCCTGTCCAGCCCCCCAGCCCCGCATCCCATGCTGTCCCCACGGCCGCTGCTGCTCAGACCCTCCTGGAACTGTACCATTGCAGCTACATCCCAGTCCGTGGTCCTGCTCGGAGCTTCCCCGAGCTCTGCCTGTCCCTGGACCGCCCGCGAGAGCATGGCCCTGTGCGTTCTGTGGCGTTCGCCCATCGTTCATCAGAGCCGTCTCTCCTTGCCCACCCGGCTGGATGCCTATCGGTGCTTAAGCTTTGGTATGCTGCGCTTTGGCTGTGTCATGACCACTGGCGACTGTCGTGTGCACTATGAGGAGCTGGGGCTAGCCCCCTTCCCTGAGGGGTGCTTACCGGACACGCTGGGGGGGCTTAGCAGCGTGGAGCCCTGCCGAGACAGCCTCTGCTCAGTGTGTGTGTGCCTTCCCGGGATATGCAACCTGCCGGTGTGAGGGTGGCCCAGCCGTTGTCATGTCCTACTTCATCAGCATGCAGGGTGCCCGTGGGTATCCGCGCTCCCGTGGGGGTGCCTACTACCATGAAATCTGGAGATTTGATAATGATCTTGTTTGCCATTGATTTCTTCAGTAACATGAAGTGCATTGTAGTGTGCTCAGGCAGTATGCAGTATGTAGCCCCTATCAAAGAGTATATGCCAGAAAATCTCTCTTTTTCTGACACTGGAAAAAGTCTGGTGAATTGTAGCTGGTGAACAGTGATCTGTAAATCTTGGCTTTTAGAAGATCCCTTGAAAAAATTATGTTTCTCACTGGACAGATTCTCATAAGAATATTTTTTTCCTTAGCCACAAAACACAGCCCTGACCTATTTGTCTGAAGTCTTCATTCCTATAAGAGTGATTAGTAATACTATATTGAATTATCTAAGTCCAGATTAGTGAGCTCATGGAAGTGCTACTTCATTCAGAACTTACAATTTATATCCTAAGTCACACTGTCTGCTGCCTTATCTCCTGGTGTACAAGATAATGATATCGGCCATGAGACGTTCTACAATAGTTTGGTGAAGACCACAGTTTCCAGGGAAGCCTGAAGCCTGGAAATTCTTCTGTGATGACATCAATCAGTTGTGTTTTAGGGACATTAATATTACCCCAGAAGTCTTGCCATTGTGCCTCAGGAATGAATGAGGAATAGATGGTTTAAGAACTTTAGCCTGATGCAGAAAAACTTGTGATATTTTAAAATGTATTATTATTATTATTATTATTATTTTATTATATACAGAACCCTCCACCAAATGGGTGCTCAGAGTGCTTTACAAAATTTAAAATACAATAAAACACCATATAAAAATAAATTTAAAACAATTTAAAAGGGGAAGGTGAAAGGGGGAGGAAAATACACATTAAAGGGACCCAGCAGGGGATCCTCTAAAAGCACGAAGAAAACAAAAAAGTTTTCAGGTGCTTTTTGAATGTAAGGAGGGAGGGACTAAAACAAAGGTCTGGAGGGAAAGAGTTCCACATCGAGGGACCTACCACAGCAAGGCCCGGATTGCCCGTCGACTTAAGACACAATGGCAGGATCCCCAAACATCTGAATGCAACCAATAGGATGAGGTTCCAGGAGTAGGTCTCAACTACAGCCAGGGCCTATGCCATTCAGGGCCTTTAAAACCAGCAACAACATATTAAATTCAATCCGCCACTCTACAGGCAGCCAATGCAAAGAACACAGGGTGGGCGTAATATGATCATGACTGGCCAAACCAGTAAGCTGCTGTACTACTGCAAGTAATGAAGCAGCCCACAGAAAAGGGAATTACAAAAACCAAGTCTCACTGTCACCAGTGCATGGGTCGCCAGTGCCACCATGGCAATATTAGACTGGGATAAGTATGCTATAGGCACAGCTTATGCAGAAAAAATATTTTCAAACCACATCCAATATCTGAGTTTTTATAGACAGAATGTGGTGAAAAATGATATGCAGTTTCCTTACCTGGTACACAGACCCCTGCAACAGGGAGAATCCTGAGGAAGGAGAGGGCATCCTCATATTGGCTCCTCCTCCCCACCAGCATCACATCAGTCTTCCCTGGGTTGAGAACAAGATAGGTCTGATGCATCCAGCAGGCTATGTTCTTCAGATATTCCTTCAGGTCAGAGGTTAAGCTGGCAGGGCTATAACAGGAGGAAACCAATCCCAGTAAGGAATCAGTCCGGCCGTCCTTTAGATGTGCCAGCCTGATTCCTACTGGGGATCGGGGAGGGGGAAGGGCTGTGTGGCGTGATGTGCAGCCGCACAGCCCTGCCCCTCATGCTCCGCTGGCCACCTGCCCTTCGGGAGACAGGCAGGTGCAGAGGCTAATCCGGCCTACGCGCCCGATTCCATCCTGTGGTCAGGACCATGATCCGGCCAGGCTGAAGGTAACAGACATTACCTGCGGCCCATCCTGGATTGTGGCCAATGCGATCACGGCTGGAGCCGGATCCCACCACGATTCTGGACCTCTGGGTGGCCGGAGGTCCAGAATCATGGTCATTTTGATTCCCGCCAGTGATTCACTGGGGTGAACATCTGGCGGGAATCAAACAGATGTAACGGGACAAACGGCCACCACAAGGGATTCACTGTGGTTGACCGTGGTCTTGTTTCATCTGAAATTACCCTTGGTCACATCTTGACTGTGCTCAAGCATGTCTCTCCAGATTTTGCACAATATGTACCAGAAAGGACAACCATTGAATGGCAGTTGGTTTTATGTTTCCAGTTGCAATTCTCATCACAACATTGATTTGAAATGGGAGCATCTCACCCAGACTTGTACACAACATTATTCAGTGGTTGAGAGTACCAGTTCTAGGGTCACTGTTTGAAGTGTGTGTGCATTGGCCTCCATGTTGTGCTTACTGATGAGGATAGTTCATGCTTTCACCTTTTCACATGCCTTTTCCATGTGGGCTTTAAAAGTCAAGCTTCCATTCAAAATTACCACCGAGTTACTTTGATGCTATTGTCTGAGATGAGTAGAGTTCAAATATTTCAAAATGGAAAGAGTTTCCTATCTGAACAGTCTCTGTGTTCTCTTGATGGCCTCCTTCCCCTCTCCTGCAGGTATATATTGGAGGGAGAGGTCTGAAGAGTGGAACTCTGCTTCATTGGCTGCTCATTTGGCAGAGGGGAGCTGACATTACCTGACCCCCTTCCTCTCCCCTGCAGATCTATATAGCAGATCTATATTGGCGGGCGAGACCTGAAGGGTGCGAGCCCTTTGATGCTAGCTGAAGGGCAACACCAAGGGGTGTCGGTCATTGGTGGACTGTTGGTGGCCAAGAAGGACTGGGGCACGTATCGGTGCTTTTGAGTGCCTTTGGAGTTGCTCTTTGGAGTGGCCCTTTGGAGTGGTACTGAGGACAGGGAGTGGGAGGGGGGATACTGATTATTGGCTGATGTTAGTAGCCTGTAGGGGTGTAGGGTCATTTTGGGGACATTTTAGGGGAAGGTTGAGAATTGTTTTATTTATTAGGGTGTGGGAATAGGGATGATGATGATGATGATAAACATTTGTATAGTGTCGGCCATGTACCTGGCGCTTTACAGAACATAGAAATAGACGTGGTCCCTGCCTATGGCTTACAATCTAAAAGAGAAGGAGGGGGACACAGGGAGAGGGGACAGTGGGAGAGACATGGGAGAAATCAAACAAACGTTCAGGTGGCTGCGAAGTCGCACGTGCTTGGCTTGGTTACAATCAGGTTAGTTGCAGCAGTATGCAGAGGAGGGCAGACAGAAGTATATGGGGAACAACTAGCAGGCATTGGGAAAGGCGGCGAGAAAGAAGTAGGTCTTGAGGAGGGAACTGAAGGAGCGGAGGGAGGGGGCAAGGCAGATATGAGTAGGGTGGGAGTTCCAGGCATGGGGGTCAGCAAGGGAGAAAGGGCAAAGGCAATTAGGCGAGCAGGAGAAACGAGGGAGGGCGAGAGAGCAGAGAGCATGTGCATGAGTGCATAGGGAGATTGGGGGGAGGAGGGGCTTGCAGGGAATGGGTCTTGCACCGACTGCACACCGGCCACAATGGGATATGGAGTGTCTGGGTGTGCAGGGATCGGATGAGGGGTGATGGAGGGGAGGGGGGCTTGCAGGGAATGGGTAAGGGGGGGTGAGGGGGAGGAGAGGGAATAGGCACGGGCTAGAATAAGGGGTAGGCCGGTTGGACAAAGGCTGTTGGAGGAGGGAGAGGGAGGATCAGGAGAGCCAGCATCAGGGTGAGAAGGAGAGAAGAAGGGGGTGAGGGAGCGAGGGAAATATGAGGAGACATCCTAGGTGGCAACAGTCACTGCAGCAGATCAGGCCAGTGGGTGTTGCAGGAGCAATTGTGCAGTGTCCGGCGGTGATGGAAGTGGGGATCAGAAGCAGCTGTGTGGCATGGATGTTGTCAGGGGGGTGGTTCCTTGCAGACCTCACACCGGCCTCACAATGGCGACAAAACTGCAAGCACCCTTTTGTCGCCGCCCTTCGGGCACCGCCCACGGGCTGCCACCCACTGGGGCAGCCCTCTGGGGTAAAGCAGGCTGGCAGGTTTCCTTAGGAGTGCAGGAGGGGGAGGGTCTTCAGGGCTGGTCAGCTGCAGCCTCTTACCTGGAGCAAGCAGGAAAGCAAACTGGAGTCAAGCACATGTGCATCTGGGGGGAGGAGCAGATGCAGGTAGGGTATTTTCTGCAGCCTTTCATGGCAGGCACACGCTGGGGCAGCCCTCTGGGGTAAAGCAGGCTGGCAGGTTTCCTTAGGAGTGGAGGAGGGGGAGGGGTTGCAGGACTGGTCAGCTGCAGCCTCTTACCTGGAGGAAGCAGGAAAGCAATGTCTTGGTTACTTGAGGAAATTAAGGGTTGAGACCCAGGAGGGATTGGATTATGGGATCCATACCCCCCTGTGAGAGGGAGGGGTGGTTCTCATATTGGGGGGTGAATTTGCACCACTCTGTGATATAGGGGTGTGTGGGGAATGGGGGGAGAGGGATTGGGTTTGGGAAGGAGGGCTCATTGGGCTCATTGTTCCCCAGTGAGAGGGGGGGCATGAAACCTGGGTATGGGACTGGGATAGGGAGGGGAGGTTCCTTTCCTCCATTGAGAGGGGGGGTTATGGCCCTCATAATCGGTGTGGAGAATAGCCCTTGAATGGCCCTCTGCTCCGCCAACAGTCTTGGAGGAGCGGTTCATGGCTGCCATGGCAACTATGGACTTGTCTCTGGTAGCCATCGACCCAACACATGATGGGGGACATTTTCAGGAACTGATTTTCTGCACTGGCCTTGAGGCAGGTGATCCGTTGGTGGGGGAGATGTCAACAGTGCCCTTGTCATGGACAGATCATTACCTCCAAGGTGCCTCTGTTTCCTGGCACACATCTGCCCCCAAAGGGGTGTGGAACCAGTTCTGTTGGTTCGCCCCTGAAGACTGATGGAACTGGAGAGATTCCAGAATGTTCTGGGGGGACTACCCTCTGATTTTGATGACCTGACGCTCAATGACCTCATTGCTCTTTGGAACACCTTGCTGACTAAAGCCATTGACTGGACGGCTCCCAGGCGTCCGTTTCCTAGGTGCTGGCACCACAGACTTCCTTGGTTTACTGAGGATATGCGGTTGCTGAAGCAAGAAGTCTGGCAGTTACAGCAACGGTGGCGCCGTTCTTTTGCCGAAGCTGACAGATTGCGACATAGAGCCAGTTTGTGAGCCCATGCCATGGCTGTGGGGACAGCGAAGAAGGAATTCTTTGCTACCCTCATAGCATCAGTGAAGTCTCATCCAGTGGAGCTTTTCCAGGTGGTGAGGGGGCTGGCCGGTCCGGCCTCCTTCCACCTGGAACTGGAGATTTCCAGTGCCCGCTGTGACATGTTTGTTGATTACTTCGTGGATAAAATTGCTTGTATTCACCACAACTTCGATGCTTCACTTATTACACTAGGAGAACCAGAGGTTATGGAAGCCACATCTTGTCAAGTTTCATGGGATTGGTGTCACCCACCGATGCAGGGCATGTTCTTCAGGAAGTTAGAGTCACCTCTTGTGAATTAGAACCATGCCCAATGTGGCTGTTAAGGCCAGCAGGGAGACAGTAGAGCCATTGCTGATGGTGGTGGTCAATGCAGTACCCAGTTGCCTCAAAGAGGCGGTGGTATGGTCTATGCCAAAGAAACAATCACTTGACATTGACTTCCTTGCCAGCTATCGGCCTGTCTCTAACCTTCTCTTTTTAGGGAAGGTTATTGAACGGGTAGTGACTCAGCAGCTGTAGGAGCATCTGGACCGCATCAGATTTCTGGATCCCTCACAGTCCAGCTTTTGTCCAGTCTATGGCACTGAGACTGCACTTGTGGCTTTGGTCGACAACCTCCGCAGGGGCAGGGTCAATGATTAGGGTCATTTGACCCTGCTGCTTCTCTTAGATCTGTTGGCTGCCTTTGATACCATGAAACAAGATATGTTGGTGACTCGCCTGCAGGACAGAGTTGGAGTAGGCAGTATTGTTCTTGAATGGTTTCACTCTTTCCTGGCTGGGAGAGCTCAGCGGGTGGTGCTTGAGGACTGTTCTTCATCTCCCCAATACCTCTCGTGTGGAGTCCTGCAGGGTTCCATTTTGTTCCCTCTTCTGTTCAATGTGTATATACAGCCACTGGGCAAGGTCATGAGATGGTTTGGGTTGCGGTGTCATCAATATGCCGATGACACCCAACTCTGCCTTTCTTTTTCATCTGACCCAGACCTGGCAGTCTCGGTGCTTACTCACTGTTTGGTGGCTGTGGGGGACTGGATGAGGTTGAGCCGCCTGAAGCTGAATCCCAACAAGACAGAGGTGATTATGTTAGTAGGTAAGGCAGTGGGTGTGGCATGCCCTGGCATTGATGGGGTTTGCCCCGCTCTGGTTCCCCAGGTTCATAGTCTGGGAGTGCTCCTCAATTCCCAGCTCTGCCTGGATCTCCCCTGGCATTGATGGGGTTTGCCTCCCTCTGGTTCCCCAGGTTCATAGTCTGGGAGTGCTCCTTGATTCCCAGCTCCACCTGGATCTCCAGGTGGGGGCTGTAGCACATTTCACCAATTACATCTGGTACGGCGGCTTCAGTCGTTTGTCTCAGACTCTGACCTGACCACTATCATCCATGCTTTTTTCACCTTGAGACTAGACTATTGTAATGCGTGCTACATGGGGCTACCTATGGTGATGGTTCGGAGACTGCAACTGGTGCAGAATGTGGTGGCTGGCCTCCTAATGTGAACGAGTTGCAGTGAGAACATTACATCAGTGCTCTGAGCTCTGCACTGGCTACCAGTAGTTTTCCAGACCCAATTCAAAGTGTTGGTGCTTACCTATAAAGCCCTATATGGCCTAGGCCCCATTTACCTATCTGTGGGACCACCTCATCCCCCAGCTTCTGGACTGGCCCCTGCGGTCTGCCAGGAGCACCTTTCTCCAAGTCCACCAAGTGACTCGGGGTGACTATGGAGAGGGTGTTCTTGGTGACCACACCTAGGCTGTGGAACTCCCTTCCAGTGGAGGCCCAGCTGCGCTGAATCTCCCCTCCTCTCACCAACAATGTAATACCTGGCTGTTCCACCAGGCTTTTTATGAAGGAGATGGATAGGGTGGGGGGTTTGAGGGTTATTCTGACTTGTGCATTACCTCCTGCATCCAAAATAATATGCAAAGGTGTGAAAGTGATCTTAGTTTCTTAACAGGCCATAGGTGTTAATGTTGGTAAACATTAGGCCTATCTATCTATCTATCTATCTATCTATCTATCTATCTATCTATCTATCTATCTATCTACAAGTGTGACAGGATTTACACCAGGAGAGGAACTGGTTCTTGATTTTTATAACATCAGAGTTTCATACTGTCTTAGGCCACTTTTACACATGACAAAAACGAGTTCTTAGACGTGCTTGAGATAATACTGGGTGTTATAAATGCTAGAGTTTTTAAATGTGTAAATGTACTCTTTCTCTTTTTTGCAGCGAGATCTTGCAGCCTTGTAAGACCCGCCAGATGTGACTCTTGGGCCGCTTTTACACAATTTTGAGGCTTCCTAAATGGGCCTTTAAAAAGACCGCATGAGCTGCGATTCCTATGGCATCCGGCTACTTCCAGTGCATTTAAATGCACCCCGCAGGGCTTTTCAGGAAGTGTGTTCTTCAACGCACTGCATCCTGCCACTCATGTAAAAGCAGCCCTACAAGGCTGTGAGATCTCACTGCATAAAAGGGGTATAGTGTGTTCACACATTATAAATATCTAGCACTCGGGGTGGGTGTTTGCCAGTGGTCTTTTACCTCTTTTATCGTTTGTTTTTAATGTTTTAGTAACCCTTTTGTATATTGCGTATTGTTTTAACTTATTTTTAAATGTGTTGTAAGCTGCCCCGAGCTGCCATAAGGCTGGAGGGAGCGGGATATAAATAATTAAATAAATAAATATCTCGAGCACTTATAAGAACCCGTTTTTGTCATGTGTAAAATTTTGTCTTATTTAAATTCAAACTGGCTTGGAAATTAACATTGTCATTTTGACTGAAGCTGGCTGAAAGTCTGTAAATAAAGGATTCTGATAAATAGCAGAATAATATTACATTCCAGAGAGTCAGCCATAGACTTTCTGGATAGCTATTTAAAATCATCTTCCCCACCTCCCACCCCCACCTCAGTTATTCCAACTGTTAAATGTAAATGTGTTATCTTCTCTTCACTTTTATTACCCCACTTTGAAAAGGATTATCATGAGTATTTGGGGGGTTGTTAGTAGAATGAGTCACTAATTGACTTTCTTTTTTAAAAATGTGTGTGCATGTGTATGTATGGACACATGCATCTCCAATGGGCCTTGCTTCTTTGCAACCTTGTGAAAGGTGCAGGTCAATTGCATATTCTTCAAACCCGTTCCCTGGGAGTTTAAAACCAAGACCACACTACAGTGACTAGTCTGGCTGCAGTAATTGTTCTGACCCAGGAGTGAGATGTTCTGAGCCAGAACATAACCCTTTCTTTAAAAATAAATAACAGTGAGTGGCTGTTTAAAGTTTACAGATCAAATACTGCACTTGTACGTACTGTTTAATTCCCAGAGAGGAAGCAATGTGAACATCACAGGACAGAATGCCTCTCTCTGCTATATGTTTAGGCTGTATTATAGATGAGTTTTGGTAGTAACAGTTCTGAAAGGAATCAGAATTGAAAAGTGCCACCAAATCTAAAAGGAATATTGATAGCTTTAATATGCTGCTTGAAGACCCACCAGTAGTAAAATAACAATACTGTATGAAACACTTGTAAAATGAGACGTTTTGAAGTAGTCCCCCCTGAAAATGCAGACACTATGGCTCTTTTGAAAATACTTTTTGGTGGTTTAATGATCTAAATAGTACAAAATAATAAAAAAGGAAGAATAAAGAAGACCTAGTGAATTTTTACTTAAAATTGTACAGTATGAGCAATGAACAGCGTGACAATATTTTTAAAAAATGAAGAAAGAAAATGATTTTAGAATGTTATTCAGCCCTCACATTTGTTTTACAAAATCTCTATTCTCTGTATTAAATGAGCTGCTAGTCCTCTGATGCAGATTCATCCATACTACAAATCTTAGCATACAAGAGGTGTGGTCACTGAAGTAACTAGGAATTTTGAAGACCACATCCCTGAATTGGACATGGAAGATGATGAAGGAACTTACACAAGGGAAATGTGCTGAACTGATGGGGAAAAAAATACTGTAGAAACATTAAATCATTAATTAATCAAAATGCCCATCTTCTTCAAAAATTGTTAGAGTTTTGTCAAAAATAAAACCCATCAATTGTGGGGGAAAATCCAATAATTTGAAAAATGAACTTTGGGAAACTAGTTGTGGAAAAGTAAAACATTTTCAGTTGCTGGCGGGTGGGGGTGGATTCTGAGGTTTGGGATTTTTTTGATGAGGAAATTTCAGAGTGACAAACAATGGACAGTTCAGAGTCATGTGGAAACATGATTGCTAGGATCAAAACTTCTGCTTATGTAAGGATGGAATCTGCCTAGCAAATCCTTTGAGAAATGCCAGGCACAGTGTATTACTGAAGTAATGAACAACAATGGTGGTCTGTGTATTTAATGTATCTAGGCAAACTTAATTTGCATTGCAATTTTGTGCTTACATTGGACTTTTACACTACTAAACAGGAAAAAAAATGTTCAAAGGCAAAACATTTTTTCACTCAGGTCTATAAATCTGAAGTAAATTCCCTAAATCACTGGCTCCCCGGTTTTTAATTTGTGTCACTCCATTTTGTTATTTCAGTGCACCCAAACATTCCAGAGTTCATCCATTTTTAATCTCTGTGTCTTCTATATTAGTATTAGTTTCTTGGCAGTTATGAGGAAGTTTGACTAAAGGTGTTAACATACAAGAGGGGACGCCCCCAGAACCTGTGGTTTCTCTGTGGTGCCAACCCCCACATAGCCACCACCCCTATGGCTCTGCATGGGGCCACAACTGATGGGCAGGCATTCCTCCCTAACATGGTCCAACTGTATTCCCCCCTCCCTCTATCATAAAGGGTGAAAACAGACATGACACTAACCACCCTTTAACCACCCTTGGTGGTTATTTATGCATGTTTCAGGGCTGTATTGGTGCCCTATGCAGCCCTGCAACATGCATAAATGACCACCAAGGGTGGTTAAAGGGTGGTTAGAGTCATGTCTGTTTTCACCTAAAGTTGCAGTTACTCCTCAAATGTCCTAGGCTGCTGACTGCAACTCTCTGGTTCTGAAAAGTGGCAGCTGCAGGGGTGCCCCATGCCCCCAATACACTAGAGGTAGCCATAGGGCAGCATGTTTTCCCACCTTTCCCTAGACTCATCCTCACAGCATCATTGACATTTCTTGGGATGATGCCATGAGTAGTGGTTCTGGGGTGGTCCTGGGGTGAACATCTGCCGGCCACTTGGCAGATAAGCAGGTGAATCTAGTGTTGATGGGAGTGAAAGTGGGGTAACATATTGCCTGTTTGCACCCTAAATTGCTAACGTTCTTAACTTTGTGCATATTGAAGGAGTCTGTGGTTATAGCAATCCTCCAGCTAGTGATTGACCAGGATCTTTATGAAGAGAAGTTATTGTTTCTCACTTGACCCCTTGCATCATTTATCATTTTCTGAGCATGATATATTGACCTTACTTATTGGCCTGTATGGTAACTTCTCTTTCAGTCAGTAAAAGGGCCCATTTTCAAGAACCTAGAAGCATCCACATATGCAAGAATGCATTTCAAGTAGTCAAAAATCAGGAATAATTTCCCAATATTTATTCATGTAACTTTTGATAATGGACTTTTGGTCAGCTGACTTACAAATGAGGCTTCTTGGTTCTCTCAGCTGAGTAGTAGGGAGTTGTTGCACCTCCGTCCAGTTTGTTGCAACTGGGAAAAAAATAATCAATAAATAGTTTATACAGCTTTAAGTGATTGGATGCAGTTCCAGATTAGTTATTGACCAGAACTGTGTTTTAATGCCTGTAGTTAGGAATGAGTCTGCTTCCTGTAGTTTTAACTCCCAAACATCCATAGATCCATAGATGTCAGGGATGTTGCGCAAGAGTTAAATTAAAGAATCAAAATATTTTCTGCCCTGCTGTGTACAGTGCAGATGTCATAAGCCTTGGGACTTATGTAAAGAGAAAAATCACATGCACACTTTCTCCCACCAATTCTTAGCTCAAAAAATAAAACCTAAAAATTAATACTTGATTCCAACAGGAACACTCACTACAGAAGTGATGTGAAAATTTTCCAAGCATGTATAATTCAATAAAAAGGGCACTATGTGGTGATCGAGTCACAACCTTCAATCTTTCCATTTTATTAGTTTTTTACCTAAAATTAAAAAGGAAAGAGGTTTTCACTGGCTTGCTGAAAAATGCAAGTTGAATTCTATTGGGGAGGAACAGGCTGCCAAGAGGAGGTGTGAGCATCGGTGCCTCACTGTGGAGCTGGAGCTCTAGGAGACCTGTGGTTTGGTTTTGTTCCACCCCACCTCACTGGATTTCTGCAATTTTGAGTGGCTCCAGAGACCCTGCTTCCTTGCGATTTTGAATGGTTACACTGGTGACCTTGAGTCCTCCTGTGCAATGTCTGATCTGCAAACCATTTTATATCTCTTCTGAGGATTTTGAATGCATGCCAGTGCAAGAAAAGCAGGAAGAAAATATGACTTGGGATATCTGTGTTTCAGTTTACTCACAAGTATGTTAGATAATTCATGATTTTGTATAGTTAACAGTGTATTGATTTAATAACTGGAGTTTTCTTGTTCTTAAACTGGTTATTGTTTTTATTTGGGCAATGTAAATGATTATGTATGGGCATAGGGGCACACTATTTGTTTTTCCTGGGTACCCCCAACATATAGTTTATTATAGGGGTGTGCATTTCATTTTTGGTATTATAATAACAAAAACAAAATAGGACTCTTTCATTTTCATTATTGAGTAACAAAAATGAAATAACATAATAATGAAAGAATAAAATAATTTCATTTTGTTATTATGAGTTAATAGGAAAAAAACTGAAAAACATAATTTCAGCTGTAACATTTTTGTTTTTCACCCAATGTGGGTTAAACCTGGCAGAATTATACCCACAATGGAGGGCATTGTGTGTGCCCCATCTTGGAAAGTCTGACTATAGGGACCCAATTTTACAAGCAGTTGAAAGTTGTTATTTTACAAAAATCTGCATATATATTCCTAGCTGTAATGTCTTTGTCTCCTATCCCATGTAGATGAAACTTAGCAGTATTAAACCACTCCCCAAGATCACTATCTCTGCAAAATGTCAGAATAATGTGATATAGGGTACTAATGTTATAAGCAATGCACTGTAAATGCATTTCTAGCTGTAACATTTCCCCCCCATCCATTTTACATCACATTTGGCAGGATTGTATCTCAGACATTCAGGTTCATCTCTGCAAAATTGTTAAAAGATTTGATAAAGGTTCAAAATCTTATAAGCAATTGAAGTTTCACTCCTGAAGACTTTTGTTTTTCAGGTAAATAGCACATAAAGTGCCATTCACAGACAGGCATAGCAGGGGGTGGGGGGCTGTAGAAGTGAGGTGGAGCAGCCCAGCAGATTGGCAGACACATTTACTGGCCAATTACCTCATGCTTCCACCTTTACAGGGCCAATCGGTGGTGGCTTCAAGGTAGGCATAGAGGGTAGATATAAGCTGCTGTCCTTTGGGCCTGCTCTTTGTCTGTGGTTAGTTCTGGTTTTGGTCAGAGCATTTTCTCAAACTTTGCTGGCAGGCTGTGTGTGTGTGTGTGCTAGAGCCTGCTGCAAAAATTCAGGTAGCTACATAAACCAATCCCCATACACCTGGGGTGCTGCCTAACTTCCTCCTGCCCCTCCTGGGGTGTTTTCCACAAGTCAACGGACACCCCCACGCACCCGGGGTGCCCATCCAGACTGTATCCTGTGCCAAATAGCAGAGATGACAGATTTATCCTCTGGCCAATTGGCTTGACATTTCAAAGACACCCTGGCTAGGACAGAGATGTGATTGGTCCCTCTTTACTGCACACTTCCAGCTTTCCACGACCAATCCTGGATGGCTCTGAGGTGGGCACATAAGGGACATACCTGGAACTTCAGGCAGCAAGGCAGGGGAAAGGATCGCAGAAATCAGGAGAAATGGTTCAAACATTCAGGCTGGCCAATTGTCATTACAATCACATCCTGCAGCACTGTGACAAAGGACATAAGAGAGTTCCTTATTGGCTCTTTCCTAAGCGGATGCTTCTAACTTCCAAGTAACAAGTGAGGGAGAGGGGTTGTGGTGGTCACAGCACAGAATGATATATAGCTGACATTTCTTCTGGCCAATTGGCATCACAAATACATCTTGTACCACAGTGACAAACGAGAATCCCTGGCATAGACTCATTCTCTACAGATGCTGTGCAGGCTTATAACATTGGAAGTGTTTATCAAATATTTCTGATATTTGGCAGAGATGATCCTGAATGTCTGATATACAAGCTTTCCAAAGGTCTTGTAAACTGGATGGGATATGACGATTTTACAGCCAAAAATACATTTACAAGTAAATTGCTTTTAACATCAGGGCCTTTTATCCAATTCTTCTGTAGTTTGGCATAAACAGTAAGCTTGGGAAGTGGTATATTCTTGCCATGTTTCATCCAAATCAGATGGGAAACAAAGATGTTTCAGTCAGGAACATATATACAGATTTTTGAAAAATAACAACTTTCAACTGCTTATAAAATCAGATCCTTTATCCAATCCTTCCAAAATTTGGCATACATAATGCCGTCTATGGGGGTTAGAGACATGCTGTGTTTCATCCAACTCAAATAAAGAACAAAAATATTATCATCAAAAATGTCTTTTCCATTGGAACCAATGGAAATCAAAAACAAAAGTGAAAATGAAACAAAGGGTGAAAACGGACATGACACTAACCACCCTTTAACCACCCTTGGTGGTCATTTATGCATGTTTCAGGGCTGCATAGGGCACCAATACAGCCCTGCAACATGCATAAAAAACCACCAAGAGTGGTTAAAAGGTGGTTAGCATCATGTCTGTTTTCACCCAAAGGCTAACAAAATATAACAAAAATGAAAGACATTTTAGTAATGAAAATGAAAGTAATAACAAAACCAAAGGAGAGATACTGTGCACATCCCTTTTATTTTAAACGTTAGATTTTTCCTGATGCAGGCACCAATATATATTCTATTTGTTGGAACAAATGCTGCAGATAGAGAAACAGGAGCCCCCCCACCCATCATACCTACTGTTGTCATCCCCTTTTTCCTCAGGGTCTTCTGTCCACTAAGCAACGGTGCCTTGCAGAGAGTGTTACATATATCACACTTATCAACCAACCTTTAAGCCCTGTACATCATTCACCATGTACTTGATAACTATGGATATTTTCAAATGTGATGCTGTCTCAGGTAGCCACGTTTACTCCGGCATGGCTACCCATGGTGGTGTCATGTCTGCTTCCACCCACCAGATGTTAATTGTGGGCAGGAACAGGAACTCATCGGACTGTGGCAAGGCAACTCCAGATTGTGCACTGGGCTCCCTGCCAGCTCATATCCTGGAGTTAGTCCTGCTATGGTCTGAGGAAGGTAACTCTGGACCATGGTGGAACGGGCCATCACATCTGATGACCTGCTTTACCTAACTCTGGCTGGTGGCCAGAGCTTTTCTGGGAGGGTGAGGTGGCCTCATAGGCTGCTGCACCCACCCCATTAAGGCAGGGGCCGTGATGCAGTGAGCAGTGTGAGCAGTGAGCAAGTGGCTGTACCCCTAGAAGGCTAGTACTCATGCGCTGGTAATAATTATAAATAAAAACAAAGCTGTGATAACTGCTTGTTCCCAGTAAAGCATTGGACTGTGTGGATGTGCACTGGTAAGCATGAATCACAGCCCCACCTCCAAATAATTGTTCTGCTACAGTAATTTTTGCAATTTAGTATAACTTACAAGACTGTAGATTTTATAACCAGATTAAGTGACTGTAACGTGCAATATTGTTTTTTCCCCAGAAGCCGTTCAGCAGATACTGCAGCAATGGAAGGATGCAAACAATTTTGGGGGTTAAACCATGAGGAAATCCTGTTTTATATTCACCCCATATCTTGTAGTTCATTACTTTATTAAAGATATTTTATCCAGCACTACCTAAAACATATTTATAATCCTAGCTGGAGGAAAGGGCATTGCAATAAAAATTTATACTTAAAGACTGGGGTGAAAGATATGATTGATTTGTTAATACCACTTGTCATCTGAGGCAGTAAACTTGGGGGTAATACATAATATATATATGGACATCAGTATTAACGGAAGAGCACAACAGTCCGGGATTCCATGGCCAGTGAAATTTGACTAATAGATCTGAACAGAAGCTGTCATTTTTACTTCACTGGCAACTAAAATCGGTTTCCTTTACTAAAGTTTTGAGCATAACTGAGTCATACAGGTATCTTTAATCTTGTGCCAGAGTGAGATGTCTAAACTTCAATCCATTTTTGAAAAAAAAGTGGCAGTGCCTTTTGGTGTGCAGAAAGAAATCTTCTGAGGTCAGGGTTGATTTTGTATTACTAGATCAATAATAAAGATAATCATAGAGTGCCTCTGAGTTTTGTCACATCTGACCTTGAAGTACTAGATTATTGTTCAATACAAGTCAGAAATGTTTCATCTCTTCATGTTGGTTTGACTAATTTTAAAAAATATACAGCTACATCGGCTTCTGATATAACTACAGACTGGAGTCACAAAAGGTAAATAAAAGTGACAAAATAAGTAAACAGTATTGGATCAAAATGAAGGTCTCCATGTGGACACTAATGGCTGCCATTTATCCTGTTAACTGAGCTCTTTACAGAAATGTATAATTACTTTTCTATTTATTGTGTGACAAAACCAGCAGGATTTATCAGGATTAGCACTTACCCACCACAGAAGACACTTGCACCTTAGTAAAAGAAGTTGCGCTTTTAAAAAAAAAAAGGAAAATAGAGATTTGAAAAAGTTGAAAGTTAAGGCAATCTATATTAAAATACCACTCCTGGAAAAGAACAATGTAACAATGAAGCACAAGAAGTTTCATAAAGAAATTTGGAGTTGAATATTGAAATCTTCGATACTTAAAAAAAGCCACCATCTATTTACCTGGACTACAAAAATGTTGGGGTAGATCCCCTTTTAAAAGGGGAGAGGGCCAAATAAATCCCTTCTATATTATATATCCAGCTACACAGGTCTGTACAACCATGCCTCCATTTCCTTGGAAATATCTCATGCTTCACAAACCAGGAAATAGTGAGTGGATGCTGCCCCAATCAGAGTTTTCTTCATACCAGGGGAACATTCACTGGTCAAATCAGCTGGAATTCCTGACACCAGTAAAAATGAGGTGGAGGATGTAACTAGACCTCAATCCGAAAAGTTCCCGGAGGGCAAAGTTCCCACTGAAATCAATGGGAGTTTCAAATGGAGAAGCTGCAGGACTGTACTATTAACTAAAATTCTATACATGAATACAATGGAAACTCCTTTATCCAGAATTCTCTAACCTAGAGCCTTCTTACCAACAAGCCTTAC
>QEPC01010345.1:64799-93297 GCA_003113815.1 Sphenodon punctatus | reverse complement strand
GCTCATGTAAAACCACCCCGATTGTCTTCTTTTTTCAAAGTCGGTCTCTTGCAGTCATATATAGCTGTAGGGTACAGAATAATTGCCTTTAAAAGTACATTTTTTGGTGTGAAACTGATCTTTCTATTATACCAGATCTTTGATATGTTTGCCATGACTGTTGTTCCTGTATCTAATCGCCACTGAATATCCCATTCACATGAATCAACAGGCTTAATAGCTGAGCCTAGATACAAGAACTCCTCAGCCTTCTCCAGTTCTTTCCCTTCCAGTGTTCTGAGGTCTTGCTCTTCTTTTGTTCTGACAATATGGCAACCCTAAATTAATACCCAAGGAAAAACCACATAGAGTTATGTAGCTCTATTCTGATTCTAGTGTTACAACAGAATATACCTTCTCTAGCATCATTTGTACCTCAGCTTAGCCAGGAAGTTCCAGTTCCAGAAATGCTGTTCTGGTGTCTGATGGGAGTTGATTAGCAGCTGAAGTCAGAATTTAGAGCTGGAATGTGAAGTAGCTTGTGGTGTGTCCAGTAAGTACTTGATTTCTTCAGAGGGCTTTAAATCACCTGGAATTTTGCATAATACTGTTACCGCGTTACCAATTTCCCTTATTTTTGTTACCATTTTCCCAGTTTTCTAACTCATTCCAAGTTTCTGTTTCATTTTTTCAGTCTGTTTTCATGTTGTTGGTTTGTTTTCGTTTCTTGGTACATGACAGAAACAAAAAAATGGAAACGGAAAAACAGAAAATCTATAATGAAATCAGTATTTTGGTCAATTGGGTAGCCTGTAAATCGGGCAGTAATCGGTATTACTGGTTCATGTCAGATGCAGAAATTTTGACGATTATACCTAGGGCTAAGATTCTGTCATTTTTTTTGTTTTTTTAAAAGTCATTAATAGGTCACAGTAGAAATGATAAAAAGTCATGGGTGAAAAGGGGATGAAGGGGGACAGTGATACGAAAGCCAGAGAAATTGTCACTCAATCCAGTGGCTTGGCAGAGAGAGGCTTTGCTGTTAAACACTAAAGACAAAGGGACAGATCTTGCACTGCTTGCACCCCTGCACCTCCCCCTTACTTCAGAAAGTAGGGATGTGTGAACACAGTTCAGATGTTCGGAGTTTGGGCCAAACTCGGCCTGTTCGGATGACCGAACCAAACATCCAAACCGAGTGTTCGAATGGCCGAACAGTTCGGAAAAGTTCAGATGAGTTCGGATGAGTTCGAGGGAAGGAAAAACATGACTTTGGGTGGGGAAAACGTGTCTGGTAGGGTGAGGCAGCTGCGGAGAAGACTTCCTGGCACCAGGGGTGGAGACCAGGGGTGGTTTCAGGGCCAAATGATACTGATACCAAAACAAATATTTCGGTATCGGTATCGATAGTGCTATTTTTGGATGTTCGGCCAAGTTTGACTGAACCGAACTCTGCCGAACTGAACAACCGAACCCAAACAGGTTTTGAACTGAACAACTGAACGTCCGAACATCCAAACCACGTTCTGTTCACACATCCCTATCAGAAAGGTCACCTGGGGTGAATAAAAAGCACTGCAGTAGTGGGGTCTTACAGACTGAAGTAACCCCTGTACCATACATAGCTTCATTTGGCCTTTGAAGCAGTCCTTGGGAGGGTAACAAAGAGGGGAAGTTTCCTCCTCCTCTCCACCCCAATAGATCTGGCACCAGCAGAGCTCTCCCCTGAATTCCCACCCTAATCCCTGATCCAGCAGAGCCCAACAAGCAGGCCCCCTTCCAACCCACCCCCCAAAAAAGCTTTCCTGCAAGTTGCAGAAAAGTTGAGGGGAAAGGCAGGCGGTGCCTGGACTGGAAGTGTGAGGGTATCAGTCACTGCATGGAAGGAAGTTCCAGCTTGTGAACTCTTCTTGAATTGACATTCAAGAGATTCAATAAAGGTGGAAGCCAGCAGGCTCTTTGGTGACTCAACCACACAGCCCTGATTCAGCGAGAATTTTCTCCCCACCAGTCAAGTCCCTTTGGCTCTGGGGTGGGCACCAGCTCAGGTCATCTGCACCAGGAGCCCACAAACCAAAACAGGAGAACCCCTCTCTGATCAGGAGGACTCGCAAGGGATTGCTGGCCATGCTTCATATCACCCCCCTCCACTCCCTGCTTCCCTGCCTGCCTTCTCCCTCCGGGACAGCAATCAAGTCCCCGCCCCCCCGCTCTCTCAGCTCTAACCCAGTGTAGTGAGGGCATCTGTTGGGAGTAGGCAGCTGCCTCGGGAAGTGTGGACAGGGGAAGTGCTGGTGAGAGGCTTGAATTGCAGGGAGATGCCACAGCTCTTCTCGTTGGTGCTGAGTGCACTCTTCTCACCAGCTCTGCTCTTTGGGGTGGGGGTTTTACAGGACAATGTAGGAAAATCACGGGAGTCACGGAGAAGTTACAAAAGGCATGGAGGGGGGCAAAAATCACTAAAAACGTGACCTCAGTGACAAAATCTTAGCCCTAATTATAACCAGTTACACAGGTACTCGTTTCAGCTCTAGCAGCATTGCTGAGGTTCTCTTGAAAAGGCAAGTTGTCAGCCTGATTAAGTAACAGTAAACCAGGCTCCCAGGGTCATTTTTACTGCCATTGCCAGTTTGATATTTTTACTTTCCTGTCAGATACAATTCCATAAACGAGAAAAATCACAATATTTCCTTGAAAATGTGATATTCACATTAGAAATTAAAAGCCATGACCTTTCTTGCAAATTCCATGTATTTTTACTGGGAAATGGCATTTCAATTTCTCATCCTCATGAATGTACTCTTGTCTCTCCCGATGTTCACCGCTCCCTAGTCTCCCCCTCCATTGTCTCTCTCTAAGACTGCAAGCCTCTTTGGGAAGGGACCTGTCTATAACAATTGATTGTACAGTGCCAGGTACATCACCGGTACTATATCAATAATAATTAATTAATAAGAAGAATAATTTTTAAAATCTGGCAGAATTTGATCCAAGTGTAAATCAAGCTGGAATGACAGCCACTCATTCAACAATTAAAGATTAACCAAGTTTCTGATTACTGTAGATAATCCTCATCACCCAACCCAATGCAATGAGTGTAATTTTAAGTTATCTGCTTGCAAAGATTTTCATATGCACACCACAGGTCTTACCTTTGGCACTGCCGGGCTCCAAGCAGATCTCTTGGTTCCATACTTACATAATCCCTATTTAGGACAGTCCTCTTTGGGTACTGAAACCAATTTCCCTCCTGCAGGGGGTCAAGGTCTTTCAGGGAAGAGGAGGTAGGGAGGGGAAAGGTGGTGGGAAGGGGAGAGAGAGCGAACATGCAGAGTACCAGAGCACCTCTTTCTTGATTGACTACCAGGAAAAGCACTTGAGACTACTACAGTGTCTGTGAATTGATCCTTGAGAGTGAAAGATCCATGCCTTTAACTAGGATGACCGTACCGCCCCTTTAAAAGAGGATGCTTATGAAAAATACATGGTACAGGGCTGCACTGGAACCAATGCAGCCCTGCAGCATATCTTATTCATAAGTGTCCTCTTTTAAAGGGGAGGTATGGCCACCCTACCCTTAACCAAAGGGGTGGCAACTGGGACTGAAATTCTAGACTTAGTTACTCAATTTTTCCAAGTACCTGTCCCTTCAACCACATTTTTCTGAGTTCCGAATGGCCAAGGAATTTTCCCGCCACTCAGGACTAAGAAAAACCTTGACTGAGTGCAGGAAGGGAGAGGGGAGGAGGCAGAGGGCAGTGCAGCCAGGAAAGAGGGCAGTGCGGGCCAGGCTAAGGAGGTCAGGGAATAGGGCAGCAGGGGACAGGGGAGGGGGTGCAGGGAAGAGGGCAGCAGATGCCAGGGAAGGGGGTATCTCCTAAAAGTCACATGCACTGCTGTGGACTCTGCCTCCCTGTGTTTTGAATGAGGTTTCTCCAACCATGTTCCTAAAGCTCTCTGAGAGCATGCTCAGAAATGTAGTTCAACTTACTCCCAGACAGCATCCCAGGGGACGGATGGGTGGTGGTGGTGGTGATGGTTTAAAGGTTTCCATGAATTTAAATATGGAACCAAAATATTTAAAAATGCAACCAAAATCCACTCCCTCAGTGATGGCTCTTCAAGCCTCCATGGTTTATGGAGGACCTGAGGCTGTGGGAGGATAGGTGGTTGGAGCGACAGTGGTGCTGTTCATGTGCTGAAGCTGACAGATTGCAACATAGAGCCAGTTTACATGCCTATGCTGTAGCCGTAAGGGCAGCAAAAAAGGAGATTCTTGCTCCCCGTATAGCCTCTGTAAAATCTCGTCCAGCAGAGCTTTTCTGGGTGGTGAGGGGTTTGGTTAGTCCTTCATCCCTCCACCTGGAATTGGAGTTATATAATGCTGTGAGATGTTTGGTGATTATTTTGCAGAGAAAATCACTCAGATTCACCACAACTTCAACACCACACTTATTGCAATGGGTGAACCAGAAGTTGTGGAAGCACCGTCTTGTCCAGTTTCCTGGGATCAAAAGTCAGTGTCATCCTCTGGGGCAGGGGATGTCCTTGGGGCTGTTAGGGCCACCTTTTGTGAACTTGACCCATGCCCATCCTGGCTGGTTAAGGCCAGCCAGGAGACGGTGGAGCCACTGCTAGTGGGGGTGATCAGTGCCTCCCTTTGGGAGGGCAGAGTGCCAGGTTGCCTCAGAGAGGCAGTAGTATGGCCTCTGCTCAAAAAAGAATCACATGGTGTTGATTCCCTTGCCAGTTATCGGCCAGTCTCTAACCTTCCCTTTTTACAGAAGGTTATTGAGCGGGTTGTGGCCCAGCAGCTGAAGGGGAACCTAGACCGCACTGGTTATCTAGATCCCTCTCAGTCCAATTTTTGTCCAAGCTATGGCATGGAGACTGCGTTTGTGGCCTTGGTCGGTGACCTTTGCCGTGATTTAGATTAGGGTCGATAGACCCTGCTAATTTTGTAGGATCTGTCGACTGCTTTTGATACCTTTAACTATGATATGTTGGTGACTCACTTGCAGGATCATGCTGGAGTGTGTGAGATCGTCCTTGACGTGTTCTTTCCTAGCTGGGAGGACCCAGCATGTGGTCCTCGGGGATTGTTCTTCATCTCCAAGGGACCTCACGTGTGGTGTCCTGCAAGGTTCTATTCTGTCCCCGCTCTTGTTCAACGTGTATATGCAGCCACTCAGAGAGGTTGTGAGATGGTATGAGGTGCAGTTTCATCAATATGCTGATGACACCCAATTGTACCTCTCATTTTCCTCCAACCCAGACCCGGCAGTCTAAGTGCACTGCTTACCCAATGTCTGGCGACTGTTGGGGACTAGATGAGGGTGAATCGACTGAGGTTGAATCCCAACAAGACGGAGGTGATGGTGGTGGGGAGAGCAATGGATGTGGCAGCCCCCATCATTGATGGGATCTGCACTCCGCTGGTATCCCAGGTCCATAGTCTGAGCGTGCTCCTCGATCCACAGCTCCGCCTGGATTCCCAGGTGTGGGTTGTGGCAAGAAATGTGTTTCACCGTATGTTTCAGATAGTGACCTGGCCACTATCATCCATGCTTTCATTACCTTCAGATTGGACTATTGCAACACGCTCTACGTGGGGCTACCTATGATGATGGTCTGGAGACTGCAGCTAGTGCAGAATGCAGTGGCCTGTCTCCTTATTGGGATGGGTCTCCATGAGCACATTACACCTGTGCTCTGGGCTCTACACTGGCTGCCTATAATCTTCTGGGCCCGATTCAAGGTATTGGTTTGGACATATAAAGCCCTATATGACCTTGTCCCGACTTACCTATGGGACTGCCTCGCTCTCTGCTCTCTGGAGCAGCCTCTGCAGTCCCCCGAGAGTGCCCTTCTTGAAGTCCCCCATGTGACCTGGGGGGCACTATGGAGAGGGCATTCTCAGTGGCCGTACCTAGGCTGTGGAACTCCTTCCCAGTGGAGACCTGGGTGGCCCCGGATCTCCCCTCGTTCCGTCATATGTGTAAAACGTGGCTGCTTCACCTGGCCTTTGGCGAGGGAGATGGGGTATAAATTGGGATGGGAAGCTAGGAGGGGTAGTGGTGGTTCTGTGCCTTCTCTTTCTACTGTAATGTTTTTACTGATTTTATGTGTTTTTTGTGTTTTAACGTTGTACGTCACCCCAGGCTGCTTGGAGCAGGAGGGGCGGGGTAGTAAATGATTTTATAAATAAATTAGAAATAAATAAAAATACAGACCCATAATGAAATCTGTAAAATTCTTTAAATCGAAAGAACTGAATCTGTAATTTGCCCCAGCGTCCCACCCTTACTGCCTTTTCTGCACATTGCCACCTACTGGTGGATTGTTAGAATGGCAGTTTGTGCTTGTGGCATGTTCAGAGAGGAGGAACTCTGTAAAGTTGTTTTTATGCTAGTGTTTCAGCAAGCAAGTAGGGTGTCCAAGTGTCTGAAACTTCTGGTGCAGAATTGATCCAGAGGAGACACCACAGAGAGGACAATGGGGAGATGATGGAACAGCAAGAAGCTAAGTGGAATGATAACCAGGAGAGCTTCTGCCCTTCTCCATGCACTTGGAATTTTGTATGTATAAGTGGATTTATTCACTGAGGGGTGGATCATATTGGCTGAGGGGGGTGGGCTGGTCCCTCTTTGGCTGCTCAAAATATTGGAAGCTATGTTGTTCACATAAGCTAAGTTCAATGAGATCCTTCAATGAATATAATTCAAATAGGGCACATCCATAGGGGATCTCTCCTTATCATCCAGACCAAAGGGAAGAAGTGGATAGTAGTTTCCCTCTGCTGTGTATTGCGAGCTTTTGTCCATCAGCAAGATAAGAGAGCAAATTGGCCACATGCCATGGCCCAGCCCCATTCACCGTCACTATCTGTAGACCACCAGGGAAAGGAAGAACAGGGAAAGAAGCAGTGGAAAGGCAGTCATTAGAATCCTCAAAGTCAGAGACTTAAGGCTTAAGTATTGCAGCTGCATGGAGGGTTGCAGTAGTGACAACAGAAGCAGCAGGCTGGAAAGCTCTTCTAATCTGCTGGAATGACTACTGGCAAAGCTTTCCCAGATATATGTGTTCCTTTCTGGGTTAGAGGAATCCTCTGCTATGACAACACAAATTTAACCTATAGGGAATATTAATGTATTTAAAAATACCAGTTTCCATGATCTACATATGCCTTCATTGTTATATAAACAAAACATTTTGAAATGCCCAACTGATCAGTCATTCTGCTCACAATAAAATTCTATGTCCCAAGTCATTATATTATAAAACATAGGGAGAGAACTCTGATATAGCTGAATATACCCTAGGACTATTCTCCTTTTAAAATATTTTCTACTCATTTAGGCCAAACTTTTCAAGTTGGCCTAAGGGATTTGAACGTTCATCAAATCTAATCAGAATGCAGAGTCCAATTCCCCTAGGCAGCTCAGAAAATCTCAAGCTTAATAAACTATGTATAAGTAACAGTCTGGATCCAATAAAATATTTCTATTACTAAACAAGACATCTGGGCTTAGTTAAAACTGGTTGGATGATGTAATTCAGGTGTTGTAACTATGGATAATAAAGTAACACAGGGCTTCAGGGAATAGGCTGAATCCCTTAAGTATACATTTACAAGATTTATAACATTTTTATATATATATGGAATATATATATATATATATATATATAATTTTGATAAAGAGAGCAATATTGGATGAAATCCTGTCTCTATTCAGACAATAAAAAAACTCCCTGAGACCTCAGTGAAGCAGTGCTGTTATTCATTACTTTTGTTAGCTAAAATCCAGGGGGTGGAGGAACAATGTCCTAGTTAAGTTCTTTAAACACTATGGATAAAAGAAATAAGGAAAATAGTACAAAAATTAGTCAGATGATGAAAGAATAAAGTAGACTCAAATAATAAACAATATCTACCAAAATAACAAAGACAACAAGCTGTAAAAAGAAATAAAATTCTCTGTACTGCTCAAACAACTTGCAGGGTTGGAATGAAATATTTCCACTGATTCCTTTTAACAATCACAGCAGGTGTAGAGGCACAAAAACTGGAGGCTTCAAAAATAGATGGCAATCTTTAAAAAGAAGTGAAATTTTTTTCTCCATGAGATTAAAGAAAGAATTGCCATTTTTTCTAATTTATTGTTAAATAATGAAACCAAGAGCAGAAAAAGTGGGATTATTGTTAAACAGTTATGTTTAGTGCTAGTAAATAACTTGGTATTTTGATTTGGTAGGGATGGGACTATCAGTATAGCTGAGAACCTAGAGTGGCCAATAATGGTCCTTTGCGTTTTTGACGATTTACCAAGTGGATTTTTATATTGTTTTTTATATTATATTTATTATATTTATATTGTATTTTATCTTTTTTACTTGAAAACTGTTAGCTGCCCCACTCTTCTGTCAGCAGGAGGCTGCAGGGTATAACATTATTTTAAAAATAAACAAATAAACAAAATAAAGAAATAAGCCAGCAGTTCACTGAATTAGTCTAGGTTGAACTTACTATAGACCACGCCAGGACTGTGCCGGGCTGGAGCTAGAGAAGTAACTCTGCAGCTGAATGAGGTACTATTTGGAAAGAACCTAGAGGCATAGAGACTAGGGCTGTAGAGTTACATAAACAGCCTTTATGCTTTTGCAGATTTTTTCCTCAACATTTTAGGAAGATCAAAATGGAGGACACAACCATTCTACACTCCAGCACAGTGTATGTACAAAATGATGATGTCTTACTGTGCATGTGCAAAATGGTGGTGTCTGTACTGCACTGCCATTTTATACATGCACAGTACAGGCAGCTGCCATTTTTCCCATGCATGGTATGGGATGGTACTAATCCAGTTCTCCAGCAAAATGCAAACCAGATCGTGGTCTGCATTTCACCAGACTGGACCAAAATGGGCAGATCCATCGAAGACAGAATTCTATCTGATTTTCATTTCTTTAAAAAAAAAGAAACAAAAGTTTATTGTTTATTATTCAATTATAATGAAACAAACAATGACCACTTACAATCCATCTCTACGTTACATGGTAGTTATCAATTGGTCTATAGTTCTACAATTAATATTGTCAACTCTACTTTATTGGAAGTCTTGGGAAAGGAGAAGTGAAAGTCCCCGACGTGTATCTGTAGATATTTTCAAAGTCGTGTCTCTTTCCATTCATGTCCTGAAGAGCCAGTATTGTTCTTTTTCTTGTATCTTATTTTCATCCAGAGCCATTATCACTGGTGTCCATGTCTGTTCAAAAGTACTCATTGCATCATGGAGATCAGCATGCAATCTTTCCATAGTGTACATGAACCATATCTTTCGATATATCTCTTTCATTGACAATTCCTCAGCCCCCGTCCAGTGCCTAGCTATCACAGCTATTGCTGCAAGGCATATGATTTTACAGGAATTCTGACAGCAGAGCATGTTTTTTGTTTTTGGGTATAAACCCAACAGCGCCAATTCCATTCTGTAAGGCATCACTTCCCCTGCTATTTTGTTAATTAATTTCCATGCCTTGCACCAAAATTATCGCACTTTCGGGCATTCCCACCAACAATGTTTGTAGGTGCCTATTTCAACACATCCCCTGCAGCATAGCCCTTTCCTAGATGTGCTAGAGAATTTCATCCTCTCCGGGATTAGATAATACCTTATTGATAGTTTAAGCTGAATTTCTCTAATTTCTAAGAAAGCCACACATCTATTCATATGGTGCCATATCTCCCTTTCCTGTTCCTGCCCTAAGGCTAAGTTTGTATCTTTCCTCCAATCTTCTATATACTTTACTGGTGCCTTATAGTTTAATTCCTTTAATGCTCTGTATAACCTTCCCAGTCTTCCCGAGGATTTATTCTTTTTGAAGATCAGCGTTTCTAGCTTAAGTGGTTCTCTGTTAAATCTCTCCTTATTTTGGGGGGCGTTTGCTAAACCTTTTATTTGTAGATACTGGAATACATCTACTTTCTCTTGCGTGATTTCCTCTATTTTATCTATGGGTAGAAACTTTCCTCCTGTAAATAGTTGCCCCATTCTTACTATCCCCTTATTTCTTAATGATTCCCTCAACCCTGGTGCTATTCCCCCTTTCCTGGCCAATATTGAGTCTACTGGGGTAAAGGGGGAATATTCTCCTTCCAACCCCATTTTTTTCCTACACAATATGCCTGCAAACGGATGCTCTCTTCTGATCTCAACCGGCATTTTCCCTTGATCCACTAGTAGTTCTTTTAATTCTTTTGTCTGTACCAGTTCTCTTTCTAAACTCACCCATTCCAGTGCATTGATCTCTTGATACCATTATCAAAATGAAATTGCTGCTCTATGTTACAATTTTAGGTTAGGTACGTTGAGTCCCCCTTTTTCCTTAACTTGCATTAACGAATATTTCCTAATTCGTGGCTTTCTGCCATTCCACACCAGTTCCTTAACAAATCATCATTTAGCCTGAAGAAGGCCTCTGGTAATGCTATCGGTATTGCCATGAGCTTATGCAGCAGCTTAGGTAGCACCATCATTTTATACATGTTTATTCTGCCTAGCCATGATACATCAATCTGCACCACGGTTGTATTTCTTCCCTTAGTTGTTTTATCAGCGGGAGAAAATTTGCTGCGTATAGGTCCTTAGTGTTTTTTGTGAGTACCACCCCCAGATATTGTAGCCCTGAATCTATTATTGGGAAGGGTGACATTTCTTTT
Source organism: Sphenodon punctatus (assembly GCA_003113815.1). Lineage (NCBI taxonomy): Eukaryota > Metazoa > Chordata > Lepidosauria > Sphenodontia > Sphenodontidae > Sphenodon > Sphenodon punctatus. Next base: position 82,598 of record QEPC01010345.1, on the reverse strand, counting down.
AGCCGCTTATCCTGTTCTTTTCCACAGCTATAGGCTAAAGCAAATGATCTCAATTGTTTATTGAGTATCCTGAAATGCTTCCAAAGGTTTCCATGACCTTTATTAATTCTGGCAGAGTTTCCTCTGGTTCTGTTATATACAGCAAGAGATCATCTGCATACAGTGATAATTTACTTTCAATGGTTCCTATTTTAACCCCCTTTATTTTTTCATTTTGCCTTATCGCCAAGGCTAGTACCTCTAGGACCAGGTTGAAGAGCAAAGGGGAAAGGGGACATCCTTGTCTCATCCCTCTTTGCAAAGAAAACGGCTCTGTAAGCTCTTCATTAATTAAAAGCCTAGATTTCGGTTTTGATACTACCAAGAGCCACTTCAGAAAATTCCCTGTCATGCCCATCTTCTCTAACACTCTGAATAGACACTTTGGTTCAATAAAATCAAAGGCCTTCTCCGCATCAGCGGAGATTACCATAGCTGGGATTTTCTGCTTGTTCAGTGCAAATATTATGTTGATTGCTTTTCTTTATTGTCCCTGCCCTGTCTGCCTGGTATGAAGCCAGTCTGGTTTCTGTGTATTATTTCACCACTTATCGATTTTAACCTGCCAGAATTTTTGCAAAGATCTTATAATCACAATTCAACAAAGATATCGGTCTGTAGCTCCCGCAATTGTCTGGATCTCTTCCCGGCTTCGGTATTACTGTTATGACAGCATTATAAAATTTTTGCGGCATTTCATTCTCAACTAGTATGTTATTAAACACTGCCGTTAAGTGAGGCACAATGATGTCCCCGAATGCCTTATAAAACTCTCTGGGAAACCCATCAGGTCCTGCTGCCTTATTATTTTTTGCTGCTATTATTGCCTCCTGCACTTCTTTCGGTGTAATGTCTGCATTTAAGAATGCCATTTGCCCTGTGTTTGCTTTGGAAATCTGTATCCCCTCCAAATATGTTAATATCTCTGGATCTTCTGGATTGGTAGAAGTATATACTTTTTTATAAAAATCAAGAAAAACCTCTTTTATATCTTGTGGCTCTGTGCAGTATTTCCCCCTCTTATCGAGGACCCTTGATATGTGTGCTTTCCTTTGTTTTTTCTTTACCAGATTAGTCAGAGTTTTCCCTGCCCGGTTATTATTTTCGTAAAAATGGAATCTTATTTTCCTAAGTTGGTTCTTAGTCCTTTTCTAGTTCAATTGTATTTATGATTTCTCTGTTTTTGATTATTTTCTGTCTTAGGGCTTTAGTAGACCTAATCTTGTTTAAGGCCTCCAATTTTTGTAGCTCAGCATATGCCTCCTTTTTTTGTTGCCTCTTATCCTTCACTATTTTAGCATTTAAGGCAATTATATTGCCTCTAGTTACAGCCTTTGCAGCTTCCCATAATGTTGCCGGAGAGTTAACTGTACTCACATTATGATCAAAGAATTCGAACAAACTTTTTTTCAACTGATCCCTGTTTTCCATATTTCTAAGCAAGCTTCTATTTAGCTGCCAATTGCTAATCTTTTGTTGCTGTTTTCCTTGCTCTCTGAACGTAGTGACCACTGCACTATGATTGGTCATCACCACATATACATCTATTCCCTCTGTGTGCTTCTATTTTGTTTATCAAGACATGATCGATATGTGTGTAGGTATTATGTATGGCTGAAAAGAAAGTATAGTCCCTCTCTCTTCCATTTAGGTGCCTCCAAATATCAATCCATCCATATTGCTCTAACATCCTATTTAGTTCCTTCTGCTCCCCCTTCATCCCTCCTAACCTGGAATGATCCAAGTCAGTGAGGGTGGCATTAAAGTCACCTTGTATTATTACTGAACCCTTGGACACCTGAGCAATTTTCTTGAAACACTCTTTAAAGAATGTCACCCTACCCGCATTGGGTGCATATACATTTGCTAAAGTCACTTGCCATCCATTCAGTTTTCCCACCAGACAAAGAAATCTCCCTTTTTTATCCTTGATACACTTTTCTATTACAAAACTCTTCTTTTTGGCAATCCCAATGATAACTCCTGTTTTTTTCCTTTTAGAGCAGGAAGCCCATAGCCCTCCTATTCTGGCTGTCATGAACCTAGGGACATCTTTTGCTAATAAGTGTGTCTCTTGCAGGAAAAATATATCCGCGCCCTGTTCCTCCATGAAGTCCCTAACCCTCTTTCTTTTCTGAGGAGAATTTAAGCCTCTGACATTCAGAGTGACTGTTTTGGTATCAGCCATCTTTTAATCTAGCATATATTTTTTTTGAGGATGATTAGTCCTCTGTTCTCCCTAGTGACTGAGTTTTTTGTGCTCCACAAATCCTTGAATGTCCGCTTTTCTATATCTAGCTCTCTCTTATCTTTATAAATTTTTTGCCCAAGAGACTGTTTCCCCTTTTGCTTCCTCTCCTCTTTCCCATTTAAGATTTCACCTCTTTCCCTCTTCCCCTCTCTTCCCCTTCCCTTACCCAATCCCTTAAAACTTCTCTTCTCACCCATGAGCTGCTTCGCTCACCTCTCCTTCTCCCCTTTTCCCCTGCAAGGATCCACTGGAAGTACAACCACCTAGATTAAAAAAGATAATCCACCGTGTGCCCTACCTCCCATCACCCCCCAGCTCTCAATTAAATTTCAAACTTTAAAAACTCGACATCAATTAGCAAACCCACTTTTTTCCCCCCCTTTTAACCAATTATCATTTCTTCCCTCCAGCCATAAACTTTAAACATTCTTAACTGCTTTCAACACCAACATGTAACCCCACTTTCTTTGCATACTCTCCACCAGCTTCTATGATATACAGCTCTGTACAGATCCCCAGGGTAATCTTTAGCTTTGCTCTCTTGCTCTAGGTCTCCCTGGCTGGGCTGCAAGAAAAATCTCCAAGTCCTCTGTGGTTTCGAATATTTTCTTCTTTCCATTTTCAAAAATCATCATTTTAGCAGGAAATAGCAACCTTGGTCTCAGGTTTCCTTCAATCAGCTCTCCAAAATATTTGCTCCATCTCATTCTTTTTCTTACTGTCTCAGCAGCATAGTCAGGAAATATTTGTATTGCCTGTTGCTGAAAATGTAATTTCTTCTTGGCTCTGGATGCTCTAAGAATTCCTTCTTTGGTGTTATAGCTCAAAAATTTGACCAGTATTGGGCGGGGCGAATTTGTGTCTTTTTGTGGTGGGCACCCTGTTCTATGGGCCCTTTCAATTGGAGCAGCATGTAAATGTGCCTCATCATGAAAATTTTCTTTTAACATAGCCCGTATTATCTCATTTATCTTTTCAGTTCCTCCTGTCGCCTTTATTCCATTCAGTCTCAGGTTCCCTCCTCTTAAGCGATTTTCCAGATCCTCACATTTTGCTAATAGGAAAGCAGTCTCGCCTTTCCATTTATCTAACTGCTCCTGAGTGGAGAGGGAATGATCTTCCAGTTCAGATATTCTCCCTTCAGCCGCCTCCACCCTCTTTGCTATCCCTTCCAGCTTCCTGTTGCCTGTTTCCACTGCTTGTTTTACTTGCCTCATCTCTTCTTTAAGCTCATCTTTCATCTGTCTGAGCAGCTTTTTCAAAGAGCCTGTCTCCTCTCCTTCCTCCCCGCCTGCACTTTGTGGGGCCTGGTCTATTTCACTTTCCTGCTCTGCCTCCTCTGACAGTATTTTTCCCCCGCTGCCTCGCTCCCCCTCCTGCTCTATCCCAGCATTTTGTAACCTGATATTATGCCGTTCTGAGGAGTTCCCCTGCATTGATTTCCCACAAGGTTTGTCTTTCTCAGCTCTACTTTTATGTGCTCCAGACCCTTCTCCCTCCTCACCTTCAGAGCCCGAGGAGGCCTGGTCGATTTCAGGTTCCCGCTCAGCCACCGCTGCCATTATTTTTTTTTTACTGCTAGCCTCCCTTGCTTGCGTTGATTCAGAAGCTTGCCTTCTGTGGCAAAACCTTTCCAAGGCATTTGCCAGCGACAACTTTTGGCGAGGTTTGTTCCTCCCAGTCATCTCCAACCTGTTTGGTTTTTTTTTCTTTTCTTAAATTAGTTTTTGGCTTGCTTTTAGAGCTGGGGGGTGCGAAGCCCAGACGACTTCCAGCTACTAGCCTAGACGCATGCGCAGATCCCCCCGATTTTCATTTCTGACCTAGGAAAACCACTTAGAGGACTATAAAGAACAAAAACTCAGTGAGACAGACTGCTTTCCTCCAAAACTAGCTAGTAGAGAGTCTTTTTGATGTTGTTTTTTTAAAAAAAAATTAAATAGAGTAAAATAAAAGGTATCAGTAAAATAACTGTTTTTCTGGCAATATTTCTTCTCCATCTATTCTCCACCCACTAAAAGTTTTCACAAGGAAAAAATATGCAAATTCATGTTGCCCTGACCTGTATTAACCTATCCCATGTTGTCTGTGAACCCAATGATGTAAGTCACAGAGCATAGCTGTGGGTTGGAGCCACTGGCAACTTGCCATCTGAGAGCTACACTAATGCAAGAGCATGAAGACTCTCCAGTCTCAAATTTGAAAGCTGTTCACAGCCCAAGCTGCACAGGCATTCACTGTGGGAAGCACTTGTGCTCAACCACAGGCCCAAACAGCTAGTCCCTGAGTTGCTGTTCTCCCACTGATGGCTTGAGGTTTTATAAGCTCTCACAGAAAGCAGAAGGTGTTCAAGCAGTTAAGTGGCTACCCAGTTGCCAGTGCATTGGACCCTGCTCTGATGCCCAGCATTACTCCAAATCATCCTGAATTCACTCCCAACCTTTTTCAGCCCAGCCCAGTATAATGCATTCTTCCTAACTTCAGTCACTGTTCCAGTCTAGTGCTGAATTGAGCTATTGCAGCTAAAAGGCAGACAGCCAGCGCATGTGCAAAATGACCACTGTTCACGTGCAGACTGGCTGCCCTTTTCCAAAATAGCGCTGATGCTCTCGCCACCATTTTCAAGAGGGCTGTGCAAGTGCAGAACAGTCTGGTGGCCATTTTGCATGCAGTTATTATTTTTTCATTGATAGATGTTAAACTGAACCACAACTGGTGTGTTGCGGTTCGGTATGGATTCATCCATAACTGCCCTTTATGAGCCATTAGGAATTGATCAGAAACGCCCATCCCTACTGCTTACACCAATCCTGAATTACATTAAACCTGTTTATCCCAAACCATTATATAAACGAACTGAAAGTCAATTTGGTGTAAAATGTAGTACTTTGCTATTCGTACGTTAGATGCTCTGTGGGCCTGTGGCGAGAAGAGGGGTAGAGCCTGGGTAGATGAGAGGTGAGGGCAGAGTTTGTGATCCACACTACCTTGCAGAATAAGGTGTTATAGAAGAAAATAGTGGAAAAGTTGGTAAGTTTCCTCATTGTGCAAGCACAGGCTAATGGTCTGTTTCTGACAATATTGCTTAGCGCATGCAGAGAGCAGCTGCCCTTTTCCAAAATGGCACCAGCGCTTCTGCAATTTTGGAAAACGCCATGCATGCTCAGAATGTTCCGGTGGCCATGTGCACATGTACAATCATTTATTATTATTATTATTATTATTATTATTATTATTATTATTATTATTATTATTATAGTTTTGGGTTTAATTAAATAGAGATCCATAATATGGATCCGTAATTAAATCCAGAATTAAAGATCCGGCTCTGTAATATGGATCTGTAATTCCATCTAGACGCACACCCTTAGTAAGCACAGACAGTTATCGGCAACTAATAGCTTTATTAACCCCACTACTGGATGAGTTGCCTTTACATCAGTACTTAACTGGTTAATTTAAGTACACCAGAGCGAGAGTAAATACAAATAATGATACTTTTCTTTTACACCGGAACAAGTGCAGGATAGCTGAAAGCCAGTAAGAAACACTTTGGGTTTCACTAAGGTCAATGGAATATNAGCGATTTTCCAGATCCTCACATTTTGCTAATAGGAAAGCAGTCTCGCCTTTCCATTTATCTAACTGCTCCTGAGTGGAGAGGGAATGATCTTCCAGTTCAGATATTCTCCCTTCAGCCGCCTCCACCCTCTTTGCTATCCCTTCCAGCTTCCTGTTGCCTGTTTCCACTGCTTGTTTTACTTGCCTCATCTCTTCTTTAAGCTCATCTTTCATCTGTCTGAGCAGCTTTTTCAAAGAGCCTGTCTCCTCTCCTTCCTCCCCGCCTGCACTTTGTGGGGCCTGGTCTATTTCACTTTCCTGCTCTGCCTCCTCTGACAGTATTTTTCCCCCGCTGCCTCGCTCCCCCTCCTGCTCTATCCCAGCATTTTGTAACCTGATATTATGCCGTTCTGAGGAGTTCCCCTGCATTGATTTCCCACAAGGTTTGTCTTTCTCAGCTCTACTTTTATGTGCTCCAGACCCTTCTCCCTCCTCACCTTCAGAGCCCGAGGAGGCCTGGTCGATTTCAGGTTCACGCTCAGCCACCGCTGCCATTATTTTTTTTTTACTGCTAGCCTCCCTTGCTTGCGTTGATTCAGAAGCTTGCCTTCTGTGGCAAAACCTTTCCAAGGCATTTGCCAGCGACAACTTTTGGCGAGGTTTGTTCCTCCCAGTCATCTCCAACCTGTTTGGTTTTTTTTTCTTTTCTTAAATTAGTTTTTGGCTTGCTTTTAGAGCTGGGGGGTGCGAAGCCCAGACGACTTCCAGCTACTAGCCTAGACGCATGCGCAGATCCCCCCGATTTTCATTTCTGACCTAGGAAAACCACTTAGAGGACTATAAAGAACAAAAACTCAGTGAGACAGACTGCTTTCCTCCAAAACTAGCTAGTAGAGAGTCTTTTTGATGTTGTTTTTTTAAAAAAAAATTAAATAGAGTAAAATAAAAGGTATCAGTAAAATAACTGTTTTTCTGGCAATATTTCTTCTCCATCTATTCTCCACCCACTAAAAGTTTTCACAAGGAAAAAATATGCAAATTCATGTTGCCCTGACCTGTATTAACCTATCCCATGTTGTCTGTGAACCCAATGATGTAAGTCACAGAGCATAGCTGTGGGTTGGAGCCACTGGCAACTTGCCATCTGAGAGCTACACTAATGCAAGAGCATGAAGACTCTCCAGTCTCAAATTTGAAAGCTGTTCACAGCCCAAGCTGCACAGGCATTCACTGTGGGAAGCACTTGTGCTCAACCACAGGCCCAAACAGCTAGTCCCTGAGTTGCTGTTCTCCCACTGATGGCTTGAGGTTTTATAAGCTCTCACAGAAAGCAGAAGGTGTTCAAGCAGTTAAGTGGCTACCCAGTTGCCAGTGCATTGGACCCTGCTCTGATGCCCAGCATTACTCCAAATCATCCTGAATTCACTCCCAACCTTTTTCAGCCCAGCCCAGTATAATGCATTCTTCCTAACTTCAGTCACTGTTCCAGTCTAGTGCTGAATTGAGCTATTGCAGCTAAAAGGCAGACAGCCAGCGCATGTGCAAAATGACCACTGTTCACGTGCAGACTGGCTGCCCTTTTCCAAAATAGCGCTGATGCTCTCGCCACCATTTTCAAGAGGGCTGTGCAAGTGCAGAACAGTCTGGTGGCCATTTTGCATGCAGTTATTATTTTTTCATTGATAGATGTTAAACTGAACCACAACTGGTGTGTTGCGGTTCGGTATGGATTCATCCATAACTGCCCTTTATGAGCCATTAGGAATTGATCAGAAACGCCCATCCCTACTGCTTACACCAATCCTGAATTACATTAAACCTGTTTATCCCAAACCATTATATAAACGAACTGAAAGTCAATTTGGTGTAAAATGTAGTACTTTGCTATTCGTACGTTAGATGCTCTGTGGGCCTGTGGCGAGAAGAGGGGTAGAGCCTGGGTAGATGAGAGGTGAGGGCAGAGTTTGTGATCCACACTACCTTGCAGAATAAGGTGTTATAGAAGAAAATAGTGGAAAAGTTGGTAAGTTTCCTCATTGTGCAAGCACAGGCTAATGGTCTGTTTCTGACAATATTGCTTAGCGCATGCAGAGAGCAGCTGCCCTTTTCCAAAATGGCACCAGCGCTTCTGCAATTTTGGAAAATGCCATGCATGCTCAGAATGTTCCGGTGGCCATGTGCACATGTACAATCATTTATTATTATTATTATTATTATTATTATTATTATTATTATTATTATAGTTTTGGGTTTAATTAAATAGAGATCCATAATATGGATCCGTAATTAAATCCAGAATTAAAGATCCGGCTCTGTAATATGGATCTGTAATTCCATCTAGACGCACACCCTTAGTAAGCACAGACAGTTATCGGCAACTAATAGCTTTATTAACCCCACTACTGGATGAGTTGCCTTTACATCAGTACTTAACTGGTTAATTTAAGTACACCAGAGCAAGAGTAAATACAAATAATGATACTTTTCTTTTACACCGGAACAAGTGCAGGATAGCTGAAAGCCAGTAAGAAACACTTTGGGTTTCACTAAGGTCAATGGAATATTTCTGCGTTTTTATCAACATGAAGCAGGATTAAACCTCCACTTCTATAAACCTCAGTAAGTAACTGGTGGGAGAAAATAAGTGAAAGAATCCAAATTTAGAGAGAGTAAGTACAAACTGAAGAAAGAGACTATCTAGCTGTATAAGGGACACATATTTTTATCCTTATATTATTGCTTCTTAATGTAAGGATGACAAGGTAGTTTTAACATTTCTTATTAGCTTGATTTTCCCCCCGGTATCTGATTGAAATTTAAGAGCTTATATTTAGTGTCTGATGAATCCCTAGTCATATGGTTTGGGAAAGTTCAGATATGAATTTGGAACAATACCACAGGCTCTTAAATATATCTCAAGATAACAGCTAGCATTGCAACCAGCTCTGCAATTCTTAAATAATACTTCACTGAAGGAAATACAACTAGAACTCATAAGTAGTCTATTATATTGGCTTTATTGAGTTACCAAGTGTGTAATATACAGACACTGGAAAGACGATGACACTCTAAATGAAAAAGAATGGTTATAAGGAATGCCTGGCAAAACATCTTATGAAAAAAGCAAATTTAAACACCCAATGTGTTCAGATATGAATATGGAACCCATTTATATTGTTTATCAGAAGAGAAAAAAATATGAATATAAAAGTACTGAACATATATTGTTTATTTCTAATAAATGGAACAAATAAAGAGATACTTGCAGAATCAGTGCTGCTTATGATATAGACCACTGCATATTTTAACCATTATTTAGAAATGCTTAAAGTGATAATATACTGTGCTTATTAGCTTTACATGATTAGCTTACATGATTGGGTGCAGTTCTCAAATATTAATTTGCTATTGACTTCAGTGAGTTCAGGATTCCAGTCATTGGCCATGCAGATCCCCACATACACAACAAGACCTATGCACATCCCAACACCGAACACACCACACCCATGTACACCCCAACACCCATGCACACCCCACAAGCATCCCAACCCCATGCACACACACACACCAGCACCTAACCATGCACACCCAAACACTCCCACCCCTATGCACACTCCCCAACAACCCCACACCTATGCACACCCCTACACCTGTGCACACATCAGCACACCCACACCAACCCCAGCACCCCAAACACTCCCACCCCCATGGACCCATCAACATACACCTCCCCCTGCACACACACACACACCAAATCACCATACCGGCAGCATCTTCCTTTATACTCTCCCCTCCTATAATTGTTGCCTCTCCATTGTATTGCTACAGTGACCAGGAAGGAATAACAGGAAACAGAATGTAACAGATAAAAAGTTTATTCACACTTTTAGTCTGCTTGTAACAGAAAAATTATATATATTCATTGTCTGACTCTGCCCCTCCTAGCCCCAGCCACTCTGCTCTCTTCCAGGCCAGTGGTCCAGCTTGGGGTGTTGTCTCCTCCTCCTCCTCCCCCAGGGACTTCATGGCAGTGGCAGGGGTCACTGTGGCTGGTGGTGGAATGCCTGAGCAGCTGGTGGTGGGTTGGGTGTGCAGTTGCAATTGTTCCTGGGTGGGGGCAGGGAATCAGAGCCTGGGCCCCTGTGTCCATGGTGCTGGCTTCTGGAGAGACCCCCTTGGGCATTCAATATCCGGGGACAGCAGTGGCAGGGCCTCCAGGGGGAATTTGGGAACAAGGCCCTACCCCAGTGCAGTAGTGATAGTGGAACTTGTAATGGCCACATGGTGTAGGAGGTCATGTTGCATCCTGAGGGACCGCTGTATGATCTTTCTGAGCACCTGGTCTTCCAATTTCATGGACCCCTGCAAGTGCCCTACCTTTGGTAGGATGGAGATGAGAGCCACTTTTCAGGGCTGCCTCACTCCTGCCTTCCTGGTTCAGTGTTATGTCCCTGTCCCTTGTGCCTGTTGCCTTGGCTCCCACTGTGTCCTCCACCTACCATGCCTGCCTGTCAAGCACTCAAGCCGCCCTCAGCCTGCCATGGTGCCTTCCCACCCACTTGCCACACATACCTTTTTCAGCGGGTCCCTCTGCATTCCAGATCTCCTCAGGTTACTCTCCCTCACCTCAGAAACCTGTGAACACAGCAAACAACAAAAGCCATGTTGGTGAATGGCATTACCTGACCTCTCTGGCATTACCTGACCATTCTGTCCTATAGTTGATTCACCTTCACACACATACACTCTGACCCACCGCTGGTGTACTCACTTACCACTACCCTCAGACTCCAGGTCTCCTGTAGGGATGTGCAAACAGAACAGGGTTCGGATGTTTGGCCGTTCGGCCTGAAAACTTAGTTTGGGTTCATGAGTTCAGTCCCACAGAGTTTGGACCCCCCTGAATGTTCAGAAAGTTTGGCCATTTGGAAGCTTAGGGTGGTCCAGGGGGGCCCGTGGGGGCATGGCAGGCCATCAGAGACACAGCAGCAGCAGAAACCAGGAAGGCTTGGGGCTTGGCACTCCAAGTTGCCCAGGCAGGCAGGCTTGGTGCTTGGCCCCTGGGGGTGCCTTTGGGGCATGTCTGTCTGTCTGAGACCCAGCAGCAGTAGCAGCAGTAGCAGCAGCAGCAGCAGCAGCAGAAGCAGACACTGAATTGCTGGGGCACAGAACCCATGGCACAGCAGAGGCAGCAGAAGCAGACATTGGATCACTGGGGCACAGAACCCATGGCACAGCAGAGGCAGCAGAAGCAGACATTGGATTGCCGTGGCACAGAACCCATGGCACAGCAGAGGCAGCAGCGGTAGCAGCAGCAGACATTGGATTGCCTGGGCACAGAACCCATGGCACAGCAGAGGCAGCAGAAGCGGACTTTGGATTGCTGGGGCACAGAACCCGTGGCACAGACAGCAGAGGCAGCATTGGCAGCAGCAGCAGACATTGGATTTCTGGGGCACAGAACCCATGGCACAGACATCAGAGGCAGCATTGGCAGCAGCAGCAGACATTGGATTGCCTGGGCACAGAACCCATGGCACAGCAGAGGCAGCAGAAGCGGACATTGGATTGCCAGGGCACAGAACCCATGGCATAGCAGAGGCAGTAGCAGCAGACACTGGATTGCCTGGGCACAGAACCCATGGCACAGCTGAGGCAGCAGAAGTGCAGCAGCGGGCATTGGATTTCCCAGGCACAGTAGCTGTGGCACAGCAGAGGCGGCATCAGCAGCAGCAGTATAGATTGGATGGTCAGGGCACAGAGCCTGTGGCACTGAAGAGGTGGCATCAGCAGCAGCAGACATTGGATTGCCAGGGCACAGAACCCATGGAACAGCAGAGGCAGCAGCAGCATGATGTGCCTGTGTGCAGCACCTATGGAACCAGGATGGCAGAATTTGCCAGAGAAGAGCTCCCATACAGCATCAGACAGCAGCAGCAGGATTGCGTGGGCACATTTGGATTTGCCAGGGCAGAGCACCCATGGAGCAGCAGACAGCAGTAGCAGGATTATCAGACCAGTGGGGCACATCAGCCAGGGCTGCCAGGGCAGGAAGACAGGCAGCGTGGCATGAACATCGGAAGGCAGACAGGCAGGGTTTGATCTTGGCAACCTGGGCGGGTAGACAGGAAGCATGTCATGAGCATCGGAAGGCAGACTGAGGCAGGGTTTGAGGTTAGCAACTTGGACAGGCAGACAGGCAGCGTGGCATGAGCATGGAAGGCAGGCTGAGGCAGGGTTCAAAGTTGGAAACCAGGGCAAGCAGACAGGCTGCGTGGCATAAGCATCAGAAGGCAGGCTGAGGCAGAGTTCGAGGATGGCAACCAGGGTGGGTAGACAGGCAGCATGGCATGAGCATCAGAAGGCAGACTGAGGCAGGGTTTGAAGTTGACAACCAGGATGGGCAGACAGGCAGCGTGGCATGAGAGCAGTAGGGAAGGCAGGCTGGGACCTTGGCAGGGCACTCAGATAGGCTGGTGAAGACTGTGAAGTGAGAGAAATCCAGTCAGATAGGCGGGCCGAGATCGTCTAGCCAGAGGCCGGATGGCAGGCTTACAGCTTCCCAATGACACCCGGCATCATGAGGTTAGTCAGGTAGGTTGGTCTAGGCCATCTAGTCAGAGAGAGAGGCAGGGTGGGTTCCGGGCATTGGGAGGGAGGGACAGCACCTCAGCAGCAGCAGCCCAGATTGAGGAGGAGCCCCATCTCAAGACTGCCCCTGGCATGGGATGGCGTGTGCCACTGCACCATCAATCCATGTCCAGGGGCAGTTCAGGGAATCCCAGCAGTGGAAGGTTCACCTTGATGAACAGCAACTGCTTCACCAACTTGGCCCCCAGTCTCAGGCGGTGCGGCGAGCAAATGTCCCCCGCCATAGAGAATACCCTCTCACTGGGGACACTCATTGGTGGGCAGGACAACAGAGCATTGGCCACTTTGGACAGGGCCGGCCACATGGTGGTCTTGCCGGCCCAGTAGGCCAAGGGATCACTGCTGGAATTGATGCACGGCTCCTCCTCCAGGTAGCTCTCCACTGCTGCTAAGGTGCTGTCATACTCCCTCATGTAACTGTCCTTTGGCACCACCTCCACCACTGCCCTCAACCACGCTGCCTGCCTGTGCATGTGCTGTGCTGTGCATGAGCCCATGCTCGCCAGAGTGGCCTGCACATATGAACTGCAGCTGCTAGCAATAGGGATACTGCTGCTGCTCAGCCTGCTGCTGGTACTGCTACTGCTGGGTCTGGGGGCAGGGATAGATCCTGCCGGCTGAAAGGGATAGCTGCTCCCACTCCCACCATCCCCAGGGGTGTCCTGCTGCTGCTGTTGTGCACTCTCAAGAGCCCTGTCTGCCTCCACCAGCTCACACTTCCAGTGGCCATAGAGCTGTGTCTGGCATGTCACGCTGCCCTTAACTCTGGGGTCCAGCATGGTTGCCAACACGTATTCCTCCCACTGCAGGAGCTCATCGAACCGCGCCTTCAGCCCTACCTTCAGCTGCTGCACAAGGGCAACCGCCCCAGCTGCCAGCTTCTTGTCCTGAGGATCACAATCCTGTCCCTGGAGAATCTCATCCAGCCTCCTGTGGAGACTCTGGACCAGAGGGGTCACCTGCCTGATGGTGGTCAGGTGGCCAGGAGGAGCTGACGGTCTCCGTCACGGCCAGGAACAGTCACAGCACAAAGACTGTGTGAGCCAGGATCTCCCATTCCACCCCATTGTACCCTGGAGGTGCCCCACTGTCCATCACCAGTTGAACCTGATGCATGGCAGTTTTCTGCTCGAGAAGCAGCTTGAGCATCAGGAACATAGAATTCCACCTGGTGGACACATCCTCCACCAACTGGTGCACTGGGGAGCCTTGCTCTGCCTACTTCGCCCGGAGTAGGTCGCTGCTCTTCACGCTCTGGTTAAAGAAACCAGCCAGCTTCCTCCCCCGCTCAATCAGGGAGCTAAGGGTGCCTGTCCCAATCCCCTTCTCCCACAAGCCCAGAGAGCCCCTGACCACCAGGTGAAGGGTGTGTGCAGTGCAAGAGATGCTAGTGAAGCTCCCCTCACAGGACTCATTCACACATGCAGCAATTATCTCAATTTTTAAAAATTCATTTTTCTCTAGTTCGCTGTTACCAATGCCAGTTGCATTCACATGCGTGCCATACTGTTTTTTCCCACTGCGGAATAATGCATTCAGACATTCTTGGAGTGCGCACTTACCCGCCTGTTCATTGTGGTTTAATTACAGGAAATTACAGCATGGCTGGGCAGCAGACTGCAGCCAGCTTCTCCCCCAATATGTTCTTCTACTTCCCCTCCCTGGCTCCGAACCTCATCCCTCACCTGTCTTTGCCTCCTAGTAGTGCTCCAGCAGCAGCAGCAGCAGCAGCAGCAGCAGCCAGAACACCTGATCGATCAGGAGATAATGCTGTTTGTTTACAAACAACTCCTCTCCATGTGATCACACACATGAGGAGGAGGAGTTGTTTGTAAACAAACAGCGTTATGTCCCCATCTGATCGATCTGTGTCCCCGCTGTGCTGCTGCTGCTGCATCCCGTAGGGGCAGAAGTAAAACAGCACAATTGAAAACAAAGTTGCCTTCACATGCAGGAAATATTTCGCACCAGTTAATACTAAATACAATGTCGCTTTCACACTGCTGTAAAGAGCATATTTATTTCAATCGGACAGCATAAAGGTAGGTTTAACTAGCTTTGAACTGCGGATTACTTAGATGCGATATTGACGACAATATTTCGAATTAGGGACTTCAGACAGGCAAGATACATTCAAATTTTGTAAAATGCAGACACAAACTGAATGTCTGAATGCCACCACAGTCTGCCCTCAATATGTTGGCCGCATTGTCTGTCACCACGCACCCCTTGGTGAAGGACGTGCCTGGCGTGACCCACTCCCTCACCATGGCGGTCACGGCTGCATCGATGTTCCAAGACATGTGGGGGCCATCTATTACTTCCACCTGAAGCAGGGCCCACCTATACCCTGCTTTGGGACCCATCCTGCCAATCCCAAATGCTACCTCCAGGTCCTGACACCAGTGCACCGTCACTGTAAGGTAGGCATGCTGCGTGTTTCGAGTCGACCATAGGTTGGTGGTGAAGTGGACGGTGGCACCCCCAGCCCCTGCCAGCTGCTCCCTCACCAGCTCCTTTACACCCAGTACAAGGCTGGCACCACCTGCTGACTCAGGTTGGTGTGCGAGGGCAGCTTAAACAGGGGGGCCAGGAAGCCAATCAGGTGCCTAAACCCCATGGCCCCGAACACTGAGAAGAGCTGCCCATCGAGCGCTATCATTTCCCCCAACATGCGTGTGGCTTTCAGTTGAAAGCCACACCGCCCTCCACATCCTACAGCTGCCGATGGACTTGGCAGCTGCCCCCACCTCAGCTCCTCCATGGTGCACTGACGCTGCTGCTGCTGTTCCCCTCTAGCAGCAATACCTCTCCTGCTGCTAGAGGTAGCTGCTCTAGGAGGACGCTTGCCCGCTGATGGACGTGGACGACTGACTGTTGCATTCGGGAATCCACTGGCATCCACTGCCCCTGCCTGCCCTCTTAGCAGCACAGCGCTGTGGCATGCCTTAGGGGCCTCACCATGGCAATTGTGCCAAGGTTGGTGACCATCTGCCCACGCTTCACCACCTTCTGGCACACACTGCACCGCACCTCCCTGGGCTCATCCGCCTGCACCAACTTAAAATGCACCCATACAGAGGATTTTTTGCCCCCTCCTGCCTGCCTTCTAGCCCACACCAGGTGACACACTACTGACAGCACTGATGGGAGGGGCAGAACATGGTGGTGACACAGCTCTTGGAGGGACAGTCATTGCCTTAACACCAGACAACTCCTCCACAGGACTAGTGTCACCTCGCTGCCCCAATCTGAAATATGTCCCGCAAGGGGGAGTACTGGGACCCTGAGACTGATTGACTGCTCATGCTGCTCCCACTTTCCTGTGCCCCCTATAGCTGCTGATGCTACTGCTGCTCCTCTCCCTGCTGCCATTGCCCGGGGATCAGGCCCTACTTCTAGCAGCTGGGGTGGGATCCACCAGCCCTGGACTGCTGGGGATCACATCAATAATGGGGGACATTGGTGGCCCATGATGAACATCTTGCCCAAAGCACCTGCACCTACTTCTGCAGCCACAGCAGAGACAGCCGCAGCCTCCTGGACTGCAGGCCTTCCAGTGCCCTGCATGGCAGTGGACGATGCTAGCAGAAGGTGCCACTGAACCACACCCCAGCTAGTGCCACTGCTGGGAGCCTCTGAAGCCTGTATCCCAAAATCAGTTCTGTGTAGTTTGGGGGTGGTGATGAGCTCGGGCTGCTGCTGATGCCTGCCACACCTCTGGCACAGCCCCTGCCACCTCTGCCGTATGCCTCATTGCCCGCCTTACGGGCAGCAGACCAGCCTCTCCCATACACACACACACACACACACACACACACACACACACACACACACACAGAGGGATGGGGAGCATAGAAAGCTCACAACAAACAACACAGGGAAAGGTACAAAACTGAAAAGAAACGTAAATCAATCTAATCCTACTATAAATAAATCCAAAAACAGGGGAAGGTTATCAGGGATGGAATATATACAGGGAGGAGGGAATGATTCAATGGAGGGTAGGGAGAAAGAACACAGGGAGGGGTAAAAAATAAAAATAACACCTAAATCTCTCTAATCTAATCTAATTAAATGAAACTATGGAGGTAAATATGTGGAAATGGGTGAAATAGGAGAAGGATGGCAATGGATTGGGAGGAATGCAAACTGTGGGAGAGGGAGACTTCTGAAAACACCTGCTCACAGGATCAGTGGCTAGCTCAGAACGATATGGAAGGAGGGGAGGGCAATTACTTTTGTTACTTGCTGCACCTGCCTTACCACAAGCCCCATTGGCTCTGTGCAGCCTATCCCATAGCCAATCGCAGACTGCCAAGCTAGTGGTCTGAGGAAAAGAGGGATGGTGATTGGGCAGGCTGGCTGCTAGTCCAAGCCTATCCACCCCCCTCAGCTGACCCCCCCTTCCCTGGGTCTGCCAACCAGGTTTTTCCCTCCCCAACGCCACCCGAACTCACACGAAAGCATCTGAACTGTTCGGGGGTTTCGGCATTCGTTCAGGCATTTGGTTTGGCCATCCGAACTGGCTGATTTCAGGCCGAACTCTGAATGTCCGAACTGCATCCGCACATCCCTAGTCTCCTGTCCCCTCTACATGCACCTCGGTGTCTTCATACAATGGCTACTCCTTGCTCTCTGGTTCAAGTGGATAGCCGAAAAGGGTTCTGAGGGCAGTTTCTGAATCTTTTAAGTTGGAGGATGGCTGGGGCATGGCCAGAGACAGTAGTAAGTGTCCCTGATAGACCAATCTTCTCATTGGAGCAGGGGGGGAACCACTGCCAAAACGAGTCAGTGCTTCAGGTTTGGGCACTGGTGGCGAGGTGTCCACCCAGTGGGGGCCCTTAGGGTGTGCACCAGGGACTCCTGTCATTTTTCTTTTTCATTTTTTGTTATTAAAAATGTTATTTTCGTTATCATTACTAACGCAATTTCATTTTTTGTTTTTGGTGTCATTATTAGTATTGGTATTGATTTTTAGCAACAACAAAGATCTTGTTTTTGGTATCGTTTCCATTGTGGGCTGCCACCAGTGGCAGAAGTGCTAGCAGACATCTGCACCAGATTTCTCAGAAGTTGAACTCCTTCCTCCCTTTCTCATTATAATAAAGTAGTAATAAGTAGTGGTGGGACCCCGGGCCCATTACCGGCTACCGGATTTACCGGTTACCGGTTCTGCAAAAACCGGATTCCCGGATTAAATCCGGTATGCCGGTACCGGATTTATTTCATTGGTTTCAATGGGGCGCTGTGTCCCCATTGAAACCAATGAAATAAATTAATTCCCTCCCCCTCCC
>QEPC01010345.1:3018-51532 GCA_003113815.1 Sphenodon punctatus | reverse complement strand
GAGTCCTCCGGCTGAGATGCAGCTGCCATGGTACAGATCCTGGAGGGTCTGAGCTGCTGCGGCCATGGGGGAAGCATGGGATGCGGGGCCGGGGGGCTGGAGAGGCAGATGGGCTGCCAAGGCCGACAGATAACAGCAGGATGGGAACAATGGGGCCGCTGTGGAGGGATGCAAAGGGAGTGGGCAGTGCACAGTTGCCGGCATGCAAGGCCGGACAGCCTCACGGATACCCACCTGCTAGTGGAGATAGAAAGGACAGCACGCACATGCACAGGGAGGAGTAGCGGGCTGGGGGACAAGGCCCCAGCCCTGGGGGGCACACAGGGTACCACGATGTTGGACCATAGCCGGTACCTTGGGGTGGGGCACACAACCGTGGCGTACCTGGTGCGGGACATCTGCAAGGCTGTGAAGGGGATATGCACCTGTAGGAAAGAAAGCACTCAGACACGGTTAGGTGTGTCTAAGACCATTTATTGTGCTCTTCCAGTCCCGCCCCATATCCCGGTACACCCGTGTGCCCTCGTGCCCATCCCCCCTCCCACCCCTTCATTGTTGCCAGCCACCCCCTCCCTTCCCCATCCCCTATGCTGCCCTGCCCCTGCCCCTCCCCGTCCCCTGGTGCCCCTTGGCTCGCCCCTTCCCCTGCCAACAGGGATGGCCAAGGCTACCAACCCCCCCTCATCCAAGGTGGAGGAGGAGGTGCTGTCGGCTGGAAGGGCCAGGTGACCAGCCCCTGCCCCCTGTCCTCTGCCCCTGGGAGCCCCCTGCCCCTCCCCCCCTGCTCCACCTGCAGCCGTATCGGGGCCTGGCGGACTGGCTGCTGGCATCTCTGCTGTGGGGTAATGGGTCCCTGATGCTGTTGGGGAGGAGGGGATTGCGGCGCTGGCAGGGCCTGTGGTACAGCCGGTGGGGGTGGAGGGGGCACGTGTCCGGGGGCTGGCATGGCACCTGGTGGTGCTGCTGCCATTATGAAGACACTCAGGGTCCCAGCCTGCAGGAGGAGGGATGTGCCCTGCTCCAGGGAGCAGTCCAGTTTTTGGCTGAGCTCCACGGACCGGTGGTCCTGCCGGTCAGAGTGGTCCTGGAGTGCCTCCAGTTGGCAGTTCATGTCCCACCTCATCAGCCGACGCTCCTTCCTCATCTCCACCACTAGTGCCCAGTCCCTCCCCTCCACCAGTTGCAGGGCCCTCGTTGTCCCCTCCTCCAGCTGGCTGACAGCCACCAGCATCTCCTCTGTTGGCCGCGTGCTGGTGGTGACTAGCTCCTGTGTGAGGTCCTCCCTGTGCCTGCACACCCGCCCTCAGTGCTCCCATATCCTCTGGGCTGGCGGTACTGGCGGCCCACGGCCATGGCCCTCCCATGATCGGTGTGGCTCTGTGGGGCGATAAAGGGGTCGGTTCATCATGTGTGGTGCCATTCCCTGGCCCCCCCTCCCATCTCCATGCTCTGGGTGCCCCTTCCCCCCGGGATGGGCACCACCGGCCCCTGTGCCGCTCCCTCTGCCCTTGTCTCATCCCTACCTTTGGGACTACGGGGGAGGGATGGATGCCATCCCCTTCCACCATGTTAGCCCCCCTCAATGGGGGAGAGATGGATGACATCCCCTTCCACTGCATTAGCCCCCCTCACCTTGGGGCCCATGCGTGTGCCCTGCCTTGCCCTTACCTGCTCCCTCAGTGTCCGTTCCCTCGGAGGCCGGTCGGTCGCTGGGGCTGGTGTCTGCCTGGTCTCCAGGTCAGCAGGCCGTGAGGTTCAGGGTTATGGTCTCCTCCTCCCCCTCTACTGCCTCAGAGTCCACTGGGGCGTGTGTGGCCTCGCCGTAGGTCAGGCTGGGTGTGTGTTGGGCACGTGTGCCCGAGGTCCCTGGCATCTCCTCCGTGGTTTCTGTGCCCAGTGCCGGGGCTTCTCTGGCTGCAAGGGGGGGTCCTCATCTTTGGGTCACTCCTCCTGGGTGCCCCCTCCTACTGGGCATCGGGCCACTATTGAGCCCTTGCGGTGCAGCACCCGACTCAGCACGTCCAGGTAGGGGGAGGCATGTGTCGCCCATCCAGAGCGCTGGTTGTAGTCAGTAATGTCCTTGTACCCCATCTTCAGCTCCTTTATTTTAGTCCGGCACTGTGTGGGCGTTCGGTCGTATACAGCCTCCCCCATCTCTGTGGCTATCTGGGCGAACAGCTGCTCATTCTTGGCATTGACTGTGAGCTCACCCTGCATCTCGGGTGTTGCCCAGATAGCTATGAGGTCATGGGTCTCCTGGAGCCCCCACTGACTTCCCCCTGTGGTACTGGCGCTTGGGTGCTGGCCCCTCTGCTGCCTCTTCCTCCTCCATGGCCGCCGCTGCCTGGCCCTGGCTCCCTCCAGCCTCGGCTTCCTCCGGGGCACATGCCCTCTTGCTGGTCTGTTTGGGGGTACATTAGGGGCTGCTGGTTAGGCTCCTGGTGGCTGTGGTCCCTCCCTCACGTGCCCCTCTTCTCCCCAGCTCCAACCCACCCACTCCTGCCTGCACCCCCTACCTTCTTCTGGTGTGGCCCCATGTGCTGCTGGGTTTCCCCCGCTGGGCCGGGTTCCCCCTCCTGCTGCTGCTTCTGCTTCTGCTTCTGCTGCTGCTGCTGCACCTCCTCTTCACCCTCTCACTCCATCCTCCCCCCTGTTTATGCCACCCTCCTCTCCATCTACTTCCCCTACTGCTGCCTGCCCTTTAAGTCTCCCTCCATGTGCTGCTTATTGTTGGTTGCCTGGCAGCAGTGCTGCGTCCCGTCAACATGGCCCGTGGTCATTTCCTTCCACCGCAGCCAGGGTTTTCCCTTCAGATGTTATTTTTCATTCACCCCTGCTGTGGTGAACATTCACCATACTTCTGGACCTCCTCCTGCCCCGACCTCATGAAGCGTGGTTAGGTTCACCCCAGCCTGTGTTTGACTGTGGTGAACATCTGGATGCAGACCAACAGACGTGCACAGCTCTTTCATCACCGCCCGTGTTTGACTGAGGTTGACTATGGTGAATGCTGAAAATGTAACGTCTGAAATCACCCATAATGAGGGAGTGTTTTTACTGTAAACTTATAAGATTCATATTCAGTCTGCTGGTTTTGACCTTTAAAGCCCTAAATGGTCTGGGCCCCACATATCTGAAGGACCACCTCTCCTTCCATGCCCCACTGTGGCCCCTGCACCTTCCTGTGGGTAACATCCATTAGCCTTGTTCTTACAGCAAGGGGTCACAGGGAGGCACTCTCGGTTGCTGCCCCAATGCTGTGGAAGTCACTTCCCCCAGAGGTTTATTTAAGCCCGAGTCTGAGCATCTTCTGAAGGTGGTGTAAGACTTTTCTGTTTGAAAAGGTATTTGGCGGGGGGGGGGGATAAGGGATGGGGAGCTCATAGGTGGGTTGGGGTAGAGGTGTGAGGGGAGTTGGATGTGGGGAATGGGGAGGTGGCGTTGGGTGGGTCTTGTGGAGGGTTGTGTTTGGGTAGGGGGTTTGGTGGGGTTATTTTTGTATTTTAATGTTGCGATTTTTATATATGTTGTATATATGTTATGTTTATATTTTATTTTTTAAAGCCACCTTGAGCCTTTTAGAGGTAAGGGTGGGATAGAAGTGTAAATAAATAAATAAATTAATAAAATATGAAATATCATTTGTAGACTTGCTTCTGTTGTTTACATTTGTGATAGTATTGCAAGGCAATACTATAGTCCTGTTGGACTTCATGGGTGAGGTCTCACAAGTGGCAGTGCCAGTCAGATCCCCACACGGCCCCATGTCTGGAAATTGCCACTGCCACACAGCAGGGCAAGTGCGAGGAGCTGGATAGATGGTTGTGGGGAAGTCGGGTGGGATGGCCCCTGTCCAAGCCACCACCACAGCTGGGCGGGGGGAGCATGGTACCAGCCTCATGAGAAGGTATCAGGCCCTGCCCTGTCTCCCTCCCCCCACCATGACATGGCTGCTCATAACGGGTGCTAGCGCCTGTTGCTCGCAGCCCTGCCACAGAGCTCACTGCACAGTGGGCAGAAAGGGCCCGGCTACACAGGTTGCCCCACCCTGGGTTGTCTTAGCCTCTAGTGGGGTATGGTTGCTCTGCAATGCATCTTTGGAATTTTCAGATGATGCGTCATAGAGCAATCAGCTGCTCGCCCCACCCCAGGGCAGAGGGACACTGCATCATGTGGCTTAATTGTCCAGGGAGAGGTAAGGCTACCTAAGATGTGGTAGCCTCCCTTGCCTGCCTTGTGTGATCTCATCATCCCATGGTGCCTAGAAGGCGAGGCAGGTGGAAACGTGATGTGTCCAAGAGATATAACGGGAGTACATTTGCTCCAACATCCTTGGGAGGATTGTGGAGGTGGAGTAGGAACAGGGACCCACGTTCACTGTTTTCCCCATTGGCAGCAATGGAAAGAACACATAGAACATGGGTTTCTAAGTATGAGGAATCTAGTATGGGAGTGCAGAGGGGACTGGAACTACGGGTCTACCTTCACTCTTTGAGTTGACCAGTCAAGTTAGTCTCAACTCAAGTTATCACATGGACTGAGGTGAACACTCCCTGATGAGTGATTGCACAAATTTTCTGCCCCCTTAGCAACAGATGTGGAGTTCTGTAGTTCGGAGTCTACACATGGTGTCATCAAAGTGAGTACAGTGTTTCACGGGACAGTCAGGGTGAGCTCAGACAATCCAAAGTGTCATTGTAAGGCCTCAAGAATGGTTAAAAGTTACCATTTAATAACTTGTTACCGAACAAATAAAAAATAAAAATTCCTAGGAGACTTGAAAAGTGGCCAACTCTGATAAGTTCACCAAACTGGCAACACTGATGGGTTCCCTAAAGAATGAGGATGTCAGCAGCCCAGTCTTGAACCCAGTGAAGACAATAGGAAAATTTCTATTTATTCATCTGGATTTGGAGGAGATGCTGGAAACACTTACACCAAACTGGTTGTTGTGTACCCTTTCCTTGGCTTGAAAACTGGAATTGCAAGTCTAATACCTCTCAGTGATCCATGCAGGCTTTACATTCCAATCCACCATTAGTTCTAATTGCTGTTACTTGCAAATCCAAACACATTTGATTGAAAGAATAAAATCTAAATTAAACACTGTAGTGATTTAAAAAAAAAAAACAACAAACAAACAAATTATACCATGCTTGTTGTTTTGACTGGAAACCCTGTTGATCTTTAAATTAAGCAATACTAATGGGAGCTGCTGCTATGACATTTTATCTTTACTAGCCTTTACCTTCTGACTTTAAAAAAATTGCAATCACCAGGTCCTGGGGTACATATGACCCCTATGGGAAAAACCTATTATAGGTGGGGTCTATTTTATCCCCAAACCATAGTCTGTGTCCCAAAACCTTGAAACAAAGCCCTGGGAGCACACACACACACAGAAACACATGAAAGAGTCTGTTTTATGGGGATTGTTTTCACTCCCCAAATTCGCCCCAAATGCAAATTCTCTCCTGCAAATTACTGGCTGTGCCTTATAGTCTAGCTTTACTAAGGACAGTGGAGTACACTTAGCACCTTTATAGCCTGCTATTTGCATTTCTTTTGTTGTTGCCTAGGATGCTTCAGGGCTTGTTTGCATTTCTTTGTTTGCCTAAGATTCTTGTCTCCACAAACTGACCCCAGAAGGGAAACTTAAACCTAGGCTGAAGAAATGAAACCTAACATTACCTGAACAGCTGAGAAATGACACAGAAAAGGTTTGTGTAAAACCAAATAGGAAAACTCCATTGACACCTTGTGTGCATTTGCACCCTGGCACTTTTTTGGTCATTGGAGACAAACGATAAGAGATATCTGGCTGAAAATTGAATATATTATGGCCAGCGGTACCAGTGACAATGTGATGCAAGCTCAAAGTTGTAGATCCAATACTTAGCATATTTTCATGGTTTCTTTCAGCCACGATACAAAGGCACAAAATAATAGCAGTGAAGGGGTTAATTTTCATTGCTACTGCCAGTCTGATGTGGCCTTGAGTTCCATGTCCCCTTGCTATCTGAATGGTCCTTGAAAACTGTTTATTTTGGTTTATTTTAAGCTGGGGTCGATTTGACCCCTGTTGAAATAAAGTGGCTTGGGGCCCATTTGACCCCAATAGGCAAACTTTATGGAAACCTGGGGTCTGTTTGAAAAATTCCACTTTTTTGTTTATAGGAGACAAACGGTAAGAGGTATTAGGCTGAAATTTTAGTATGTTATGTCCAGAGGTGCCGGTGAAAATGTCCTAAAAGCTCAAACTTGAAGAGCTAAGGGTGAAAACAGACATGATGCTAACCACCCTTAACCACCCTTGGTGGTTATTTATGCATGTTGCAGGGTTGTATTGGTGCCCTATGCAGCCCTGAAACATGCATAAATGACCACCAAGGGTGGTTAAAGGGTGGTTAGCGGCATGTCTGTTTTCACCCTAATTAACATATTTTAATGTTTTTTGTGCTCGGTGGGGTCAGTCTGTACTGCTAGTACAGTGAGAGTCAGTGCAACACAAAATCAAAGATGAAAAAGTTTTCTAACACAAATAGTATATCACAAAGAATACATTTGATAGCTACTTCATGGAGGACGATTCACTCAGACATTAACATTCCTAGGTGACCTAGCATCCCTAGAATGGCTGATTTCTAGTTCCCATCTATATATTGTTTCTATGTGAAAAGAGCAGGATGGTTATATCAAGCTTGTTGGATTTTAGGATGAAGGAATTCTGTAATAATTGATATTTCTCATCTTCTTCCCAGATAGTGAGTTTACTTGCTGTTTTTTTGTTAGGTTTTTTTGTGTGTGTGACATATTAGAAGAAAAAATCCATGTTCCATAGTTCTTAAGAACACTGATACAATGATACTTCAGTGCCACTTAAAAAAAACTAGGGACCAAAGCTACTCTTATTTTGAAGTTGTACATAGTTACTGAACAAAAAGTACTTCAAACTTTGTAAACACAGCAGATCTTGTGAGTCCTTGGAGTTTAATGGGGATGATGAAACATTTTCTTCTCTCTTGCTAGTGACAGTTCTATGTCTTTTTCAAGTAGAACCAACAAACCAGTGTGGCATATTTTCATCTTCAAGTCACAACACTTACTAGAAACAAGTAACAAGGCTCTCAAATTACATTTACACTGAAGTAGCAAGACAACTGTAATCTAACTATCAAAGGAATTGTACACTAAAGTGCTCCAACTATTGCAAACTCAGCCCAGGTATAATTTGTCTTGACTAGATTTAAACAGCAGAAGCAGTGCTAAAAACAGCAATAGTCACTTTAGTCAGTTCACACTGCTTTAAATACAGACAACATCAGACAACTGATGCCAAGGTGTAATGTCGGTTTTGAAAAAATGGCAAAGGAAGTAGTCTGCCTGAGGTCTGAATATGTGATTATGCACTTTACTTCGATTTCAACTGCCTTAGGAATGTGTAATAAAAGTTAACCATAGCACCTGTGGTTAAAATGTATTAAATGTAATAAATTTAAATTAATTTCTACTTTTTTTACAGTGGATATGTTTCCAGGTTGTAATTATCACCATTTATAAATGAATATTTGTATCATTTTAAAGTATTCCTTTTTAAATATTCAAAACATGATTTTTTTACAGTAAAAGATTACTGCTATCCAGGTAAAGTATGGTGTGTGTGTGTGTGTGTGTGTGTGTGTGTAACTGACCCCTAATGGAAAAATGTCATTGCACACTAAAGGTATTGGGGTTTAACTGACCTCACATTCCAAAAACATAAAAAGGGTATAGAAATTATTGACTAATAGCATGTAAAACAAGAATAATAAATTGTACATATAGAGCTGTAACAGGTACTAAAACTAGTACCGACAGGGAATACCCACATTTTGAGGCACCCCACCAAACACCCAATGGGCTACCTGAGGACCAATCAACTGATAGGCACTGTAGGGAGGGAAGTGGCCTATGAAAGTGACAAACTCTGACCCAGGCCATTTCAGCCCAGTCAGGGGCCAGCCAGTTTCAAAGGCCGGCTGTCACTCCTCCACCCCCCAGGTTAGAGGCACTCTAGGGGGGAAAGCAACTTTTGAAAGTGACAGCACTGGGCCAGAATCACTGCAGAGCTGGACTCTTCAGTGGTTTCAGGTGGGGCATGTCATCTTCTAGGGATGGGCGAAGGCGGTTCGGAAGTTCAGAGTTTGGCCCGAACTCGGCCTGTTCGGATAACCAAACACGAACCTGAATCTGAACATGAACTGACCAAACCGAACTCAATTCCGAACGTCAAAATGACCGAACAGTTCGGTCAGTTTGGATCGCATTCGGGTGAGTTCGGGTGGCAAAAAAAGGGTCACTGGAAGGTCCAATGTGACAGGGACGGGTAGTCAGCTGAGGCGCAGACTTCCAGGCACCAGTGGTGGAGAGGCTTGCAAGAAAGAAAACTATCTGCCTCCCCCCTTCCCAACACCTTCTGAGCTAGTCACTGTTCCTGAACAGCAGGCGTTTCAGAAGGCTCCCTCTCCCAGCATTTCCCAGCTCCCCAATCCATTGCAATCCTCCTCCCATTTCACCCATCCAACTCATCTACCCCCATATTCTCATTCATTTATTTAGCTTAGCTTAGATAGATTTAGTGGTTATTTTTTTGTTTTTACCCCTCCCTGTGTTCTCTGTGTTTCCTGTGTTCAATCTTCCTTCCTCCCTTCCCCCTCCATTGAATCCTTTCCCTCTCCCATATATTCCATCCCAGATTACCTTCCCTTCCCCTGTTTTTTCATTTAGAGTAGGATTATTAGATTGCTTTAAGTTTCATTTCAGTTTTGTACTGAAATGAAACTTAAACCTTAAACTGAAACCTCTTGTTGTTTGTGATTCCCCCCATCCCATAGATAGATAGATAGATAGATAGATAGATAGATAGATAGATAGATAGATGTAGGAGTTAGCTTAGTGATAGAGATAGCATTAGTGATTTAGTTTTAGTGTTTGTAGTAGTAGGACTGTGTACTTATTAGATAATACATTTAGTTCATAGCATTTACAATAGTTAATAGCAGATAGATTTAGTGTAGATAGATAGATAGTTATAATATTAGATACAAAAATTAAATAAAAAACCCATATAAAAACAAAAAAGACAAATAAAAAGCCAAAAAAAAATATAAAACCAAATAAAAAACCAAAAAAACATATAAAAACAAAATAAAAATCCATAACAAAACATATCCCGAATGGCCGAACCCGAACCGAACGGCCGAACCGAACGGCCGAACCTGAACCCGGCGAACAAACCAATGGCCGAACCGAACGGCCGAACCGAACGCTGCTGAACCGAACAGTCGAACCCGAACCGCAATCTGTTCGCCCATCCCTATCATTTTCAAAAGCCAGACAACAAGATTGACCAGCCCATCAGGTCCTGTTCAGGCATTGATGGTGCCCAAATGGGCCAGATTGATTTGGGCATCCCAGATTCATCAGGGGTGCCCGAATCTTCAGGTGCCCAGTTGCAGCTTTAATTATAAACTATAATATAAAGGAAACAATAAAAATTCACAGAAGGAAAACTATAAATGGTATAAGCATAGTTGTTGCATTATGCGACTCATACAGTTGACTCATACAGATGTACTCATACAGTCGTACATTTAGAGCAAATGGATGATGCATGGTTGGTACATATAAGGCTACACACTATGACATTTAATCATGCTACGTTAGGTCTAGGGTCAGGCCATTTCTCTGCCTACTTTGGGGTAGCTAGCACTACTACCTGCCTCAAGCCCCTGATATGATTAGGGAGAATAAGGATTGCAAAGAGTACAGTTGTCCTCAAGTCCTATGAAGCTGAAAAGAAAACCCTTACCCTCTCCATAAGCTCATGTGCTCAGAGTGTGTGTGTGTGTCCCTTTTTACACGAGACTCACCCACATATACCCATGCATGGCCACATAGTGGACATGAGTCGGTGTATCCCATTTGAAAGTGGCTGTGGGTGGATGGGTGGGCATGGATGCGCTCTCCCATATAACACACATCTTTACCCACCTCCACCCATCACCCCCACACGGAGCAACCGGCAACAACACAGGCTGATCCAGGTGGGGGTATGCGGGGGAGCTGTGGGGAGGATGGGTGTGTGCCCATGTGCACCCGACCCCCGCACCACCTCCGCAGCAGCATGCCCACAGACCGCCTCCCCCCCAGTCACAGCCTCTTTAAAAAGTGTGTGTGTGTGTGCATGTGTGTGTGTGATTGTGTAAAGGAAGTGGGGCAGAAGCTTTGAATCCACTCCCTCACACACACACACACACACACACACATACACACACCAGATTGAGTTTCATTTGGTCAGTCTTAACACTTAAGAATAGAGGTATCTTGTCACCACAAAGGGTCCTGTGTTTATTTATTTATTTATTTATTTATCTCTTTATTTTATAAATTGCAGGCTCAGGGCAACCCACAGTATACAAAAATATAAAAACCAGATTAAAACCAAATAAAATTCCCATTACAACCATTCTCATCTCACCCTGCAAACCTGATTCCCAACCTCTAAAAACCCAGCCAAATAAATAGGTGTTACATTGCCTTCTGAAGATGCTCAGGCTCATCCGAAGAGTTCCAGAGCCGATACTGATTTTAGCAGATACACACATCTACCTGCACTATGCTAGTTGCACTCTTATTTTTAAGTCAGGCACACTTAGCAAAACCTCTTGTTCTCGCTTATACTGTCATACATCAACACTGGGTGAAAACAGACATGACGCTAACCACCCTTTAACCACCCTTGGTGGTTATTTATGCATGTTGCAGGGCTGTACTGATGCCCTATGCAGCCCTGAAACATGGGGTACTTTCAGACATTACGCTAACCACCCTTTAACCACCCTTGGTGGTTATTTATTCATGTTGCAGGACTGCATAGGGCACCAATACAGCCCTGCAACATGCATAAATAACCACCAAGGGTGGTTAAAGGGTGGTTAGCGTCATGTCTGAAAGTACCCATGCATAAATGACCACCAAGGGTGGTTAAAGGGTGGTTAGCGTCATGTCTGTTTTCACCCACTGTATTATGCCCACTGTTCCATTCTGGTCAGAAAAAGACACACACGCACCCATCCCCATTTTTTGATGAGCATACTGGCCTGCTTTCCCACACAAATACCCCTTTAGGTGCTGGGTGAAATCTGGCCTAGAATATGAAGTTTTAAAATTAACTATGTTATGAGGCATTAATTTTTACAGCAGTAGCACCTTTGCTAAATTTTAAATAAATTCCAGTGGATGGCTTAATTAGTTACATCCCATAAAACATCCAGTAGAGAAGCTAATTACTTGATTGTCAAATGGAATAACAACAATTTTCCCTACAGTGAACGTTCTACCACAGTAATTAGGTTATGTCATACTTTACCTGGAAGGGAATATTAAAAACGCCAGACTAGCCAGTTACATCTACTGTATATTTCTATTTATAGACTTGTGTTAAATTGCTGCCTCCATGATACAGCAAAGACATCAATATCCAGAACAACAACAGCTCTGCTGTTGCTCAATTAGGTTTGCTACACAGATATTAATGTAAATATGGATCTTGTAAGAATTTTTTCTTGGCTAATCATTTGTAGTAGAATAATAAAAAAATATGGAAACAAAAAACGTTCTAAAAGAAAGGTGGCACATATAGAAATGAACCTCATAAAATTCTAAATAAATAAAATGCATTTCTAAATTTTCTTTTATATAAACCCTAAGACTGCAGTCCTCAGAAAGCTTACTTCTGAGTAGTCATATTGAGTTCAATTGGACTACTCTGGAATGAGGAGACTGAGGACTGCAGTCTAAATTGATATTATTATTATTATTATTATTATTATTATTATTATTATTAACAAACATTTATATAGCGCCAGCAGTGTACCTGGCACTTTACAAAGTAATAAAATAGACACGGTCCCTGCCCCTAGGGCTTACAATCTGAGAGACAGGAGCTGGGGGAGAGACTTAGGAAGGGGAACAGAGGGAGAGACAAGGGGTCTAACATTCATGAAGATGCGAGGTCTCAAGTGCACGTACTTGGCTTGGTTACGATGAGAATGACAGCAGGCAGGTCCATGTTGCAAGGATAAGGGTAAACCGATCGTAGGTATAGGAATAGTGGCTCAGCAGGATAAAGAGTCAGACAGAGCAGAGCGAAAGAGGTGAGTTTTAAGGAGAGATTTGAAGGTATGAAGGGAGGGGGCAAGGCGGATGTGGACAGGGAGGGAGTTCCAGGCATGGGGGGCAGCAAGTGAGAAGGGACGAAGGCGCTTAGGGGAGCAGGGAAGGCGTGGAAGGGTGAGAGAAGGGACAGAGGAGGAGCGAAGTGCACGGGCTGGAGTATGGAGGGCGATAAGTGCAGAGAGGTAGGGGGGAGCAAGGTTGTGAAGAGCTTTATAGGTGAAGACTAGGAGCTTGTGCAGGATTCGTTCAGGAAGGGGAAGCCAGTGAAGCGAAGAGAGGAGGGGCTGCACATGGTCGAAGCGACTGGCGAGGTAGATGACCCTGGCAGCAGAGTTTTGGACAGAGATGAGGGGAGAAAGGTGAGACCGGGGAAGGCCAGTGAGAAGGAGGTTACAGTAATCGAGGCGAGAGATGACCAGAGCATGAACAAGAGTTTTGGCAGACGAGACAGAGAGAAAAGGGCGAATCTTAGCAATGTTATGGAGGGAGAAGCGACAGGATTTAGCAACAGAGTCAATGTAGGGTTTAAAAGAAAGGGCTGAGTCAAAGATGAAGCCTAGGCTACGGGCTTGGGGGACAGGCAGGATGGTGACTCCATCAATAGTTATTGACAGTGAGGAAGGAGAGGAAGGATGAGGGGGGAAGATAAGGAGTTCAGTTTTAGCCATGTTGAGTTTGAGTTGACGTTGAGACATCCAGGTAGAGATGTCAGAGAGACAGTTGATGAGACGAGCTTGAACAGAGGGAGAGAGAGAGGGAGTAGAGAGATAGAGTTGAGTGTCATCAGCATAGAGGTGGTATTGGAAGCCATGGGAGGCAATGAGTTTGCCTAAGGATGAGGTATAGATCAAGAAGAGGAGAGGGCCAAGAACAGAGCCTTGAGGAACACCAACTGAGAGGGGGAAGGAGGAGGAGGTGGAGTTGGAGAGAGAGCTGGAGAGAGTTGGAGTTGGAGTTGGAGTTGGAGAGAGACACATTAAAGGAGTGGTCAGAGAGGTAGGAGGAGAATCAGTTATGGACAGAGCCACAAAAGCCAAGGGAGTGAAGGGAATCCAGCAAGAGTGAGTGGTCAACAGTATCGAAGGCAGCAATATAGGTAGTAAATAAAATTCTTGCTTTTTGTAGCTCTCCTTTCTCCTTTTTTCTGTACAATATCAAAAAAAGAAGCTACAGACTTGGGTCTTTTTTACACAAGACACACCCACTCATAACCATGCAGGTCTGCTGCTCAGGCATGAGTGGGTGCTTCCTGTGTGATTATCACGGTGGGTGGGCGTGGGTGCGCGCTCCTGCAAAACACACATGCACACCCACCTCAACCCATTGCCCACTCATGGAGCAAGTGGCAAAAACGGTGATTGCTCCATGGGATGTAAGGGTGATCGATGTGCCTCCTCCCTGCGCCATGTGCACACCCATATTCCCCGTAGACATAGCCTGTTTAAAAAGGTCCCAGAGAGAAGAATAATTCATATTAATTAGTAGATGATTGTTTACTAATTTATCTTTTACTAATTTATTAACAAGTCCCTTATATACATAGAACTGGAGAGCTGGAATGAACCTTAAGGATCATCTAGCCAAATGCTCTGTCATGAGACCCTATACCTAATGCAGTCCTGTCTAATTTTTTCTTGAAAGAAGTGGTATGGAGCAAAGTGCAGGTACAGATTGATAAGTATGGATTGAATAATTAATTTGTTTTATTTGAGACCAACCGTGTTCCATGCGTATGTGTAGCAGAAAGTATGGCACTTTGTCTCATGCTTGATGTTTGGAAATGGAAAATATGACATGCTAGCTCACAAGTTTTTTTCACTTAGAAATTAATATTTTCTAATTGGATCTGTTTTGAGACGAATAGGCAGGCAACTTTCTATAATCTATTCTGTTCTATTTTGAGGAGCAATAGCTGGTTTAAATTATAACAGTGTGGGTGCTTTCTAACGTGATGGTGCTGAAGTACCGCCATGGATTTATCTGGTCTGGAGTGAGACCAGCACTGTGGCTGGGATCCAGCCAGGCCCCTGAACTAACGTAATGGGGGTCTGGTCACTGGGGCGGGCAGGGAGATGCATGGATGTGTGTCCACCCAGCCCTGTCTCTATGTTCCGTCCAGTGACCAGCCCCCTCTGTGATGGGTGGCCATGGCAGCCAATGAGAGCTACCATGGTGCCCGGCCCCTCCAGCAACTCCGGACAACAGTGAGTAGAGTGGGCTTTCAAATGTGAAAGTCTTATTTACTCCAGTTGCAGCCCAGGCTAACCACCACCATTTTCCATTTCCATTTTTAATTTATATCCCGCACTCTCCTGCCACAGCAGCTCGAGTTGGCTTACAATACAGAAAAATACCCAAAAAATAGGTACACAAGGACCAACAATCCATAATAAACAAACCCGATCATAAATTCCACAAATACATCCTATACATATCAACCTTCATTCCACCTCTCTACCCCACCCTGCTGCCAGCAGGGAGGGGCCTTTCCACCCTACCCACCCCATCCTCCTGCTCTCACCAGAAAGAGGGGCTTCTTCACAACCCTTACAATAATTAATAATATCTAACTCAGTAAACAAATTAGAAACTTCAAATAAAGTCCCCTTACAATAGAACCCACAACATATGGCAAGAAAAATAACATCCCACCCCACAATTCTACAATCACAATTCAAAATCAACTATTCACTACCCTCTCTTCCCCTCCCCCTCCTACTACCCCCAAGAGGCAAAAGGTCCCCCTCCTTCCTTCTCACTCTCCCCCGGGGGCAGATTCCTGCATGCATCAACTCTGTTTCCCACCATACATCTATGATGTTAGCCTTCCTTCCTGGCCCCAGCCATTGGTCCCAGCTGAAGGGCACAGCCAAAGGGCATGCCCCTTTGGGCATGCCCCTTCAGCATGTGCCACCAGCATGACCAACGGCATGGCCGACGGTTGCTTCTGGCTCTTGTGTGGGCGTCCCAGAAGCCAATTTTTCAAGTCCCCACCCCCTTGACAGACACAGTGACAGCAAGAGCTCCCTTTGGCTACTGGACATGCCTCCACGGGCTTGGTGCCGCTCCAGCTCTGGGGAAATTGACCATACCCCCCCCACAAGCTTTCAAGAGGGAGGGGCTGGTCACAGTCACTCCTCCCATCCTGGATAAGTCCCATGCCACACAGCTCTCTGTCACCACCACCACTCCTCATGTTCCCAACAGGGACCCCTTTCCAGTCACTGCCCTCACTCATGTTCTCTGCCCGATGTAACACTGGGGCCATGCTGCTTGTTGTTATTACTGCCTGCATGCCGACGGTCATTTCCGGCTCTTGTGCGGGCATCCTGGAAGCCAATTTTCCAAGTCCTCACCCCCTTGACAGACACAGCAGCAGCAAGAGCTCCCTTCAGCCACTGGACACACCTCCTCGGGCTTGGTGCCGCTCCAGCTGTGGAGAAATTGACCATACCCCCCCACAAGGTTTCAAGGGGGGGGGCTGGTCACAGTCACTCCTCCTATCCTGGATAAGTCCCATGCCCCACAGTTCTCTGTCACCACTGCTGCTCATGTTCCCAACACGGACCCCTTTCCAGTCACCGCCCTCACTCACGTTCTCTGCTCTGCACGTTCTCTCATGGCCCTGATATAACACTGGGGCCATGATGCTTGTTTTTATTACCACTGTAGGAATCCATCCTGTGCTAACATCTGACACAGGATTTCTATCATGATGGTGATCTGTGGAGTAAAGCGAGCTAAATCTCTCTAAAGCCACAGCCACCATCACCTCTGAAAACACCCTTTGTGACTCTTAACAACAGCTTTTGAAAGTGCCCTTGTTTGTTTAAAATGTTCACTAAACCTCCGCTAGGCTCACCAAATCCTCAGTGATGAAGGCCACAATGCTCAGGCCACTTATTTGTTACTAGCTCAATGAAGTGAATAGATGAGGCCAAGATTTGCAGCTAGGGTGATGTGATGGAGCAGACTTTAAGAATAGCCTGCTTGTCACTCTTGTTCCCCAACCCTTTCTGCGGCTATAGGATGTGAAAGTGGTAGAAGCTCTAGTGAAGCAGGCACCTTCTGGGCACTGTTTCCAGTACTGAAGGGAAAGGGGAGGGGAGGTGGCTCTGACCCAGAGACAGTAATTTTCCCTAAGTAGGGAAGAAAGCAGCACCAAGGAGGCAAATGAAAGGCAGCATCACCCAGTGATGAAGGCCTGTCTGCCATAGCTGGTTAGTGATCAAGGTCCTCAGCTTTGCAAACCGTTGTTTGCATATTTGTTCATAAGTGGAAGCCAGGATGGACTGCAGACTTTTTGAACACTTTAAGAATATACTATAAAAAATGAAGGACCAAAGTAATCACAGGGGGAAGAACTGAAAGTCAACTCTACAGACTACTTGCTTGCCATTGTTGTTATTGTTGTTTGTTTGTTTTAAAAAATCTCTTTCCAAAGGCTTAAGAATAAAAACAAATACAAAAAGAACCACTTGGATATTGCAGATGCCCAGAAGAATGGAAATAGTTTACAAGTCAGCTACATACTGTGTCTGGCCACTACTAGCCCAGCTCAACAGCCTCTTGATGAAATGGAAACTTTGGCCCTTGTCACACAGATACTCTAACACCGATAAAATGGGTGTTACATTTTATTATACATGTTGCAGGGCTACAGGTGTGCTCTATGGGTGCCCTGCAACACACATAAAAAAATGCAATACCCATTTTATTGGTGTTAGAGTGTGTGTGCGAAAAGGGCCATTGCTGAGTTGGTATTTTGGCCTACGTCAGATGAAAGGGGGTTTGACTGGCTGCAGGCATCTTGTTGTTATAACACTTTATTTCTGATGGCTGCAAGAGTAGGTGAAAGATCATGGGTAAAAATATGGATGAATTTCTCAAAGTAAAGGAACTGATAGCACAAATAAGAATCTCGGAAACTGGCTCATCTGGTAGAACTGAGTGATTGAGCATGGATTTCTGTCACAAGTGACTGCTAGTGATGCTATACTAGGGATGGGCAAACGCGGTTCGGAAGTTCGGAGTTCGGCCCGAACTCGGCCTGTTCGGACGACCCAAATCCGAACATGAACTGACCAAACCGAACTCAATTCCAAACGTCAAAATGACCGAACAGTTCAGTCACTTTGGATCGCATTCAGGTGAGTTCAAGTGGCAAAAAAAGGGTCACTGGAAGGTCAAATGTGACAGGGAGGGGTAGTCAGCTGAGGAGCAGACTTCCAGGCACCAGGGGTGGAGAGGCTTGCAAGAAAGAAAACTATCTGCCTCCCCACTTCCCAACACCTTCTGAGCTAGTCACTGTTCCTGAACAGCAGGCGTTTCAGAAGGCTCTCTCTCCCAGCATTTCCCAGCTCCCCAGTCCATTGCCATCCTCCTCTCCCCCATCCCATCCCATCTCTCTCTCTCTCTCTATATATATATATATATATATCTATATATCTAACTGTATCTCTATTGATTGATCGATCGATCGATCGATCGATAGATAGACAGTTGTAGGAGCTAGCTTAGTGATAGAGATAGCGTTAGTGATTTAGTTTAGTGTTTGTAGGAGTAGGCCTGTGTACTTATTAGATAATCCATTTAGTTCATAGCATTTAGAACAGTTAATAGCAGTTAGATTTAGTGTAGATACATATATATCATATTGGATTAAAAATTTAAATTAAAAAACCATATGAAAAAAAACAAAAAAAACAAAAAACCATATAGAACCCCCCAAAATAAAAAAAACACACATATATATATATATATATATATAAAAAAAACCATAACAAAACATTTCCAGAACGGCCGAACTCAAACCGAATGGCCAAACCAAACGGCCGAACCCGAACCTGGCGAACAAACCAAATGGCTGAACTGAACGGCCGAACCTGAACCGCGATCTGTTCACCCATCCCTATGCTATACCAAGACTTCCTGGAAAATGACATAGTGCAGGTTAACACAGATATCAGGAAATAAATAAGATACCTGTATTAGTGTGGATCCAAGCAAGGGTGTAACATGCCTCTTCAACCCATGTGACTTTCTAAGCAGGGACAAATGAAGATGCAGCAAGGCATCGATGAAATAAGAGGATTTGTAGAACACTGCTGAGTTGACATTCAGTAACCTATGGGTACCTAAAATGAGAAATCATATAATCCTATTAACCATGGGGCCTCCTTTTTCCTAATATATATGTCATTCTCAATATTTCCTATTTAATAAGTGGTACTCAAATTTTTCAAATAGCCATATAAAGAACTCCTCTTCCGATCATAATTGCATACTATCCGTCTTGTACTTGCATTCAGGAAAAAAATATATTAATAAAGTACTTGTAATTTTAACAGTCTTTTAATTAACAGATCAATTTATCTGATACTAGTATCCAGCTACTTTTGGAAAGAATTGAGGCAGTAATCTAACAGCACGCATCACTGGACAACAATTTAGGCTAACAAGTGGGGAATATGACATTCAATAGAAACTGCAAGAGAAGATAAGGAAGACAGAGGTTAATCATTCATTTGGAATGTAGGTTTGACATCCTTATTGTTGTAAAACTGTTGCAGGATCTTACATTAGGTGGCCAAACCCTCCATTTTAGACCCCATCAAAAGGACAGCGATTTTGGTGCTGTGTTCTCTAGCAGCAAGACCTTCCTGAAACCTCTATTCACTACTGACTCAGAAAGAGCATTGCCAGAAGCACATCTTTCTGTAGTAGCTCTTTTCTTTGCTGGAAGGCTCCGATGCTAAGCACAAACCTGCTTAGCGTATGAAATCCGGTGGGTTCACAACTTGAGGTGGCATTGCTGAAAGCCAAAATTTAGTTTTTGGTGTGTGTGCTTGACACTTCAGGCAGTAACAGTTTTCAGTTGGAGGGAATGCTCTTTGTAAGTCTGGGGTGTGAAAGCACCAGAGGGAGACAGGGTTTAATGAAATACTGTCTTTCAGCTGACACATCAAGTGAAGCCAGTGAGTTATGAAAAAAGATTGACAGTGTTAACAAGGGGACCACATCCAGCGATTCCATCCTTGAGGCCTCTTAGATACAGAGCAGCAGCACTGTGAAAGGACAATTCCCTAACACATGAGCTCCACTATGGCCTTAAGCTGAGGCCAAAGTAATGGTATCAAGGGCATTCCAACCCAAACTGACCAAATGCTATAAAAGGAAGAGTTGCACAGGGAGTATGTACAGGCACAGCTCAGTTTCATGTTGAAAAGGGCAACAATGAAAGTGATTTTTATGACAGAAAATAAAATCTTTAAAAGGCATACTACCTTTTTTCATTACGAAGTATCCAAACAATATGTAACAGAAACAAAGACTCCATCATGTGTTGCCAACTGACAGAAAAGAAAAAGCAGAAAGAAAATCTGAATCTGTATTAGGTAGTCAAAGAAAAGAAAACAGTGCTGTGAAAGAAATATGTCCCAGGCCATTTTTAAATGGGATGCACTCATGGACGTCCTTCCATCCCCATACCACCCGAGTGCCCATCTGAAGGTGGTATGCGTGGGCGCGTGCTCCTGTGACCCACACACTGCCCACTCATTCCCGGAACATTGGGGAAAAATCCGGGATGCTCTGTGCGGGAGCAGGAGTGGGCGGTGCATGCTCCATCCTGGTCTGTTTAAATTGCCCCGACTCACCAGACATGTGTCAGTACTCCATGTAGTGCACGCCCCCCAGGTATGCCCGCTTTTATTACTAGTTCATTTTATAACTGAATGTATTGAGATGCCTAGGCCAGATTAACAGAGTCATGAAGAGGAACATTTATATGCATAGAAAAGTGCATAGAAATGTGTAAAGAAATGTGCAGGACACCATAGGGAAACTCACTCATTTTTTTTAAAAGGGAAACTATCTACAGCAGCTCTCTAAGAAAGAGCAAAGGGGAAAAAAGAAAAGCATACGTGACATAACAGGATAACAAAAGAAGAAACTTTCCCCCCCCAGTAAATGTCTGCATTCTATTCTGCAAATAAACATTTATTTATTTTTTTTAAAAATGCATCTCTCTCAGTTTCTAGACAGTCATTTTCCAAATCACAGAAATAAGTCATCTTTGTTCCAGTAAGTACAGTTTATCCTGGCAATGCGCTTCTTTCACAAATCCTTGTTTTAGATCCATGTTGTTGCTGTTTTGTTTTATTTTTAAATCCTCTTACTGTGTGCAAAATTGCCTTGTGGTGTTGGCTCTGGAGTTTTGAATACTGAGAATACATCCTCCCGGTGTTTTTCCTTTTAATGCTCTTATATAAATATACCGGATGACTATTATTATCTTCATTTCAAGAAGACTTTTGTTATGAAAATTTCACGTTTCTGTTGTGTTCAATGAATCTCCACTTCCTGTTTGTTTGTATTTTACTCTTCCTTACATGACAGACATGGTAGGTTTGTGTTCACTAACTCAATCAAGTTTGTTCTCAAGTTCTTATCAGCCACTGGTTTACTTCCTTGTCTCTAAATACAAGGGAGAATTGAATATAAGAGCATTTGCACAGTTTTCTTCTCTACCTCCTGGCTCAGATACTTGATGTTTTTGAATGACTGATATGTGTAGAAGCCCTACCCATGTAACCCGCCCTGAGTCTTAGGGGAAAAGCAGGATAATATAAGTTTAAATAAATGTATACTTAATTAATGAATTATAGAACTGTCTCCCCTTGGAGGTTCTTCTAAGCCTGAACCTGCTCACCTTCTGGAAGCTTTGTATGAGCTTTCTCTTTGGTCAGACATTTGGCAGGCAGGGATTGGGTTGGGTGGGATTTGGAGGGAGGGAGGGTAGTTAACGGGCTGGGGAGTCTTACTTGGATTTCTTGGATGCTTTTATATGTTGTAAGCTGCTCTGAGCCTTAATGGGAAGGGAGGGGAATAAATGTGAATAAATATTAATAATTTTGCTGCTGACTTCAATGGCAGATCATTGTCTCCCCCAGTCAGTTCATGGCTAAGTTGGAATTTGAACCCTGGTCTCCCAAGGCCATCAGCTTATCCACTTGGCTCCTGGCTCAGTAGTTCAGGCTAGTAGCTGAGTTATTATGATAATGAACCCTTTCTCAAGCCAACAGTTTTTGTACCTTGTCGGGAGCAGATGTAGATACAATGAAAACCGGTTAGAAACAACCTCCAGTA
Organism: Sphenodon punctatus; assembly: GCA_003113815.1. Classification (NCBI taxonomy): domain Eukaryota; kingdom Metazoa; phylum Chordata; class Lepidosauria; order Sphenodontia; family Sphenodontidae; genus Sphenodon; species Sphenodon punctatus. Next base: position 30,163 of record QEPC01010345.1, on the reverse strand, counting down.
ATTGCAGGCTTGGGGACCTCTTGTGGGCAAGTGTTTTGTCAGCTCAAGTCAACATGCGACAGCAAACAAGAGATCAAAGCACACCTATGATTCATGTTCTCGGTACGGTTACCCCAAACCCTCAATAACAGCAATAGGAAGCAGTGGGGAGAAAACAGCTGTTCCATTTATCCCAGCTTCTTTGTCCGACTGCAAGACAAATAGCTTATTTTATCAAATCCCTGTAACCTTTGATTAGGGCTGAGTCAGTCCATGTGGTATGATTTGAAATGAAAACCCGGTGGTGTAGAAATAATGCCGAAGGGGAAGGAGGAGCTGGGAGGTACTAATTTCTGAACCGAAAAAAGAAATCATGCCCACAACCAAGCCAAGCACGTGCACCTGGGACCTCACATCTTTGTGAATGTTACACTCCTTGTCTCTCCCTTTGTTCCCCTTCCTTTGTCTCCTCCCTCCCCCATCTCCCAGATTGTAAGCCCTAGGGCACGGACCGTGTCTATTCAGGTACATTGCTGGTGCTATATAAATGCTTGCTAATAATAATAATAATAATAATAATAATAATAATAGAAGCCCTACCCATGACTGCTAACTATTGGGATTGGGCAGGCTGAATCACCTGAGCCACCCCTCCATCACTTATATCAATTCGGTATCCATATCCCCACCGTGGGCTGACTGAGGGTCACACACCCCTTTCGAGCCTTGGGATTTATTTATTTATTTGTATTTATATTCTGCCAGGTCCGGACTTAGGAATTTTGCGCCCCTAGGTCCTTCTCAGGCTGCTGCCCCCAAGCCAAGCCCCCAAGCCAAGCCCTGCCCCCACACTGCATGTTCATGGGTGGGGCAGCCCTTAGCCAGCCCACGGTGGTATTCAGGGATAATCCCACCCTATCCCCAAAGACTCAGGGCAGCTCACAACCACATATAAAATACAAGTATAAAATAAACAATTAAACCACCTCAAAACTTAAGACACCACATCGCCCTCCCCACAAATCTATCCCTGCCCATTGAATGCCTAGCCAAATAAAAAGGTCTTGCACTGCCTCTGGAAGACACCCAAACTGGGGTTCACACGAGCCTCCAAGGGAAGGGAGTTCCAAGCTGTGGGGCAGCCACTGAGCATGCCTCTCTGTGGGCCTGAGTCATATGAAACTGGGTCAACAATGGAACCCGCAAGAGGGCACCCTCACAGCAGATCTTACGTGCTCTGAAGGAGGATAAGGAGAAAGGCGGTCCTTCAGATATGCAGGACCCAAGCCATTTAGAGCTTTAAAGGTGAAAACCAACACCTTGACTTGTGCTTGGAACGCAATAGGCAGCCAGTGCAGACTCTTAAGCACTGGTGTAATGTGCTCCTGGTGACCCAGCCCCATCAAGAGGCAGGTTGTTGCATTCTGCACCAGCTGCAGCCCCCAAACAGTCTTCAAGGGCAGACCCACGTACTGCGCCTTTGTCTTGACTACTTCCCAAAGAGTCTTAAAGAGCCCTCCATGGCAGAAATCACCCTGCCCTGAAAAATATCCACAGTCCTACATATGGTCACATCTTCAGTTGCAATGCCAACACAAACTTTACAACTTACCATACATACAAACTCTACCTCACTCAGCCCACATGAGGAGAGGTAAATGTGAAAAAACCCTTTGTGGCCAATATGAAAGTGAAAAAATTTTTTTATTTCCCACCACCATCAGCCAACAGCTAGCAAACACACACAGCCATAGGGCAAACTGACATCTGGTCCATAATTTATCCTCACCTTTAGGGAAGGTGTTCCTTGTAGATGACCTCATGTACCCAAAACTGATTGTCCATTGCTGCAATCCTTAACTGGAGGATTAATCCATTTTTGGACCAATCATGGGCAAGCACAGAGGCTATGGGAGGAGGGGGAGGAGCAGGAGTGACCAGAGGAGCAAAGGATGGCAAAGTCTATTTTCAGGGAAGCAAAGGTTTTCTCTACATAGTAGAAAGTTATTCTACTTTTCCAGTGGGTGGGGTAGCAGAAGGTGTTATAGGAAACATTTCATGGGTTGCTCCCTACTCCTTGAGAACGGAGGGACATCCCACCACCAACAGGACCTGTTGTTTCCCTCATCCTGACATCTTCCTAACTACCCTTTTTTATACAGTAATCTTCTCCTTCATTCTTTTATATTTCTCTTCCCGTTTATATTCTGACCTCAGTCTCCATCGAGTACTTTTCTTGTCCATCTGAATTAGTGCTTCAAATATTTCTCTGATGCCTTGACTTGAAATAAATTTACTTGGGCCTTCCTTGGTAACTTATTCTTCCATCTCTGTACCTGTCCATCACTAAAGGATGATTTCTGTGTGCTTTCTTCTGGGGCCTGTGTAAGCTTTTATCCTGTCTTTTTTATTTTGCTTTCTCCATGTCTTCTAATTGTTCAATAGCACTTCAGTCCACGTCTCTTCTTCTCCAAAAGCATGGCAAGTTCGCACTTGTCAAATACTAAGACAACCTAATCTCAAACTTCAACACATTTTATACATTCACTGCAGCATCCTCCCTTCATGTCTTCAGATCCATCATCTCCTTTATTTAATATTTCCTCTATCCTAATACTTAATGAGGTGTTTCTACATAACTGGCCACTCTACTCTTCCTGCTAGTAAAAAGCTGTCTTTTTAAAAGTAATTGTATTTCATACTAATGGTGCAGAACACTACATCATAAAGTAAGGTGAATGCAATGTTTTAGTGATTACAGAAAAAACACTGTAATAGGGTGTCCACCCAAGTCCCTGCTGGCTTAGGGTCCTCATGGTCTCTGAGCTCGGATCACCCCTTACCTCTGGGCCTCCTGTGCATTTCTACTTGATCTTTTTGGCTTTGGGGCTCCATTATCTGGCCACCAGATCACTGCTCCCATTTTTCCCTGGTGACCCCCTTCAGCTGACCCATCTTCCTGACTCGGACTCCTGGCACCTCTGATGGTTGGTGGGGAGAGGGCTAGCCTTTCTTCATGGCTGGCCCAGCCCGCTCTAGACATCCAGGGCAACCCTCTCATTCAGTTACTGAGCCTCCTCTGCTTTCTTCAAGGCTCTCCAGGTCTGGTCTCCCTGCTTCCAGTCCCCAGGAGCCTACAGGCCCACCTTCCCCCCCACAGCCACCTACACTCTCCCTGACTGCATCCCAAGTTCTCCTTAACTCACTTTTTGCCCCCATCTCACCCGGTGGCTGTCTTTCTTTAAGGGCCATCCCTAGCCATGCCCCCTCTCTCTTAAAGGGACAGGGACCCTACAGGCTCTTGGTTACACTTTTTACCCAGTTGGGTCAGGTCTACTCATGAGTAGACCCGACTTACCTCTCCTTAGGTGGGAAAAGGGGTGTGTTCCTCTCTCTGCCTGCTCCAGGGATCTCTCCTCCACCCAGGTCTTATTTCTGGTTTCGATCAGAGAAACCCACTCAACCCCTACTCCTATCCTCTTTTATTTCATTCCTAGTGTACTTTACTCCACCCAGGCTGCCTACCTTCTTCAGCCACCCCAGACAGCCACCTAACTCCTCCCCACCCTCAGATGCTACTAGCCTCTCTCCCTCTACTACTTCTTCCTCCAGGCATCTTCAGTGGGTTTTAGTCCATTGGCGCAGAGCTCCTTCTTCCTTCCCCAATGGTACATCGCCCCTTTCATCTAAAAACTGCCCAGGTGCCAGCTACTTTGCCCCCTTGCATTCCTTTGTCACTCTCTCTTTTTTTTCATCCCCAAACTGGCTCTTCAGCTCCTCTCTGCTGCCTGGTCTCTCCTCCTGCCCGGTTTCTCCTTTCTTATCCTTTCCCCCGAGACCTGGGGAGCCTTGCTCCACCCAGGATATGTCTCCTGCTTCCTTCGTCTTTACCTATTTTCCATCTTTACTTTCTACTGTAGTGCCAGGGAGCCCACTCCATCATGGCCGCTTGTCCTAAACCCTCTCTTGCTGCCAACCCATTCCCCCAGATGTGTTGGGACCCCAGTCTCCATGTTATGGCATATCAGTAGCTTCACAAAATGTGTGTGGTAAATTTTGCCCAGAGAAAAAGCAGGTAAGCTCCATTTCATGTAAATGTTTTCTAAGAGTCATGATAAAAACAGACATGATGGTGGCCCTCTGTGGCCTGCTTTTTCAAGCTTTGGTCCATGAGCCACTGGCATGTCTGTTGAGGGGCCACCAGATGTTGGCCTGGGATTGCTTCAAGCTGTGTCAGAAGCTAGCCCAGACTCTGACCCCTGAATTAGCTCCAGATTAGCTCCCAGGCTAGCCTCTGCCTGATTAGGGCAAAGCAGGACACAGCAGGCTATCATGTGTGGTGTGGCCAGTCATGACCGGTGGATCAAGTCTGCCATGACCATCCACCATGGCATCCCTCATTGGCCTCCATGGATGCCCATCATGTGGGGGGCTTGGCATAGCGTGAGGGTGTGTCTGGCTGTACATTCCAGTGTGTCACCACCCTCCCCAGTGGCCCAGGGGTGGGAATGTGTGGTGAGTGGCCCAACATGGTCCAGACCATGTCCACCATGACTTCCCATCCCAACCCGAGTCACGTTGCTGTAGCAGCATACTCACATCTGTTTCCACCCTCACTGGTCTCAATCCCAAATCCCCTCCCACATGGGTTCCATGCAGTACAATGTACTTGCAATGGACGTGAACATGGGCTGCGTGCAACAGGTTGCACATGTCACATGCAGGACATTGGATTGACCTAAGTGTCTAACACCCTGAGTCTGCTTTAAAAGTTCCTTTAATAGCAATATTCTCTGCATTTTTTTCTCTTCTTTGAACATTAGAGGTGTGCACCAGTGGCCCATGTTGTTTTTGTTTTCATTTTTCATTTTATTTATTTAAATCTGCCATAAATATCAAATATCAAATTGTCATTTTTGTTTTTGCTTTTGTTTTCATTGGAAATTGGAAATTTCATTGGAAATTGGAAATTGCTTTCAATGGAAAACACATTTATGGCTGTAAAATTTTTGTTTTTCACTATATTTGGCTGACACTTGGAGTGGTTATACCTCAAATGAAATAAATTATATGCACCAAATTCCAAAAAGATTAGATAAAATTATCCAATTTTAGAAGCAGTTGAATTATTTTATTTTGCACAAATCTTCATATACGTTCTTAGGTGTAACTTCTTTGCCTTACATTTAATGTAGATGAAACTTGGCAAGTGTATACCCCTTCCCATATTTACTATCTTTGCCAACTGCATGAAGGATTGAATAAAGAGTCCTGGTGGTATTAGCAATTAACCTATAAATGTATATCTGACTGTAACAACACTATAGTCCAATCAGTGTACATGAACTTTGGCAGGGATATATATCACACCTCCATTATCATCTCTGCCAATTATCAGAAAGATTTGATAGAGGGTCCCAATTTTATATGCCTGCACAGCATATGTAGAGAAGGAGCCTATGCCATTGATTCTCTTACGTGTCACTGTGGTATAAGATTGGTTTGTGATGCCAATTGGTCAGCAGAAATGTCAACCAAATATCCTCATTCTGTGCTGTGACCATCCCACCACCACTTGTTACTGGGAAGTCATAACATCTGTTTAGGAAAGAGCCAATAGAGATTCTCTGATGTCCTCTGTTGCAGGATGCAATTGTAATGATAATTGGCCAGCCTAGATGTGTAAACTATGTCTCCTGATTTCTGGGAAGCTATCCCCAAAGTTCAAGTTATGCCTCTTTTATGCTTTTCCACGTGGTGAAAGGCTTGGTCAGTCCTGCCTGCCTCCACCTGGACCTGGAGCAATCCAGTGACCGCTGTGACCAGTTTATCTAGGACTTTGTAGATAAGATTGCTCGCATCTGCCATGATTTCAGTACCACAGTTATTGCAGAGGGTCATCTTGGGGCTATGGATGCCCCATCCTGTCCTGTTTTGTGGGATCAGTTTCAGATGGTGTCACCTGCCGATGTGGAGTCCTTGTTGCGATCTGTTCATGTCACTACTTGTGAGCAAGAGCAATGCCCGTTCTGGCTGGTGAAAGCTATGGCAGGAGACGCTAGGCAGGAGACACTATTTGCCATTGCTGGCTGGGGTGGTTAGTACCTCCCTTTGGGAGGGCAGTGTGCCTGATTGCCTAAAAGAGGCTGTGGTTAGACCCCTGATCAAGAAACCATCTCTTGATGCTGATGCTCCTGCCAGTTATCGGCTGGTCTCTAACCTTCCCTTTTTAGGGAAGGTTATTGAATGGGCTGTGGAACAGCAGCTCCAGGAACATCTGGACTGCACCGGTTTCCTTGAGCCCTCATAGTCTGGGTTTCGGCCTGGGTATGGTACGGAGACGGCTTTGGTGGCCTTGATTGACGATCTCCGTCTGGAGTTGGACCAGGGTCGTCAGACCTTACTGGTCCTGCTAGACCTTTCGGCTGCATTCAACATAGTTGATCATGAGGTGTTGGTGACTCGCCTGCGGGACCATGCCGGAATTGGTGGAACAGTCTTGGACTGGTTTCATTCGTTCCTGACCGGGAAAACTCACTAGGTGGTCTTGGGGGAGTGTACGTCTTCCCCCCGGGACCACACGTGTGGAGTCCTGCAGGGTGCCATTCTGTCCCCCCTCTTGTTTAACATCTATATACAGCCATTAGGGGAGATTGTGAGGGGGTTTCAGGGCATGCAGTGTCATCAGTATGCTGATGACACTCAGCTCTATCTCTCTTTTTCCATCGTCCCAGTCCATGCAGTCTCCTTATTTTCCCAGTGCCTGTCAGCTGTGGGGGCTTGGATGAGGTCGAGCCATATGCAATTGAATCCTGACAAGACAGAGGTGATGTTGGTGGGAGAGGGCTTGGAGAACCTGGGGGTGGCTGAATTTCCTCTTGTTGGGGGGGTTCACCCTCCCATGGTCTCTCAAGTGAGGAGTCTGGGTGTGCTCCTTGATTCGCGGCTCAGCCTGGAATCTCAGGTTGTGGCCATGGCAAGGAGTGCATTTCGGCAATTATATCTTGTCCGGCGACTTCGGCCGTATTTCTCAGATTCGGACCTCGCCACTGTCATCTATGCCTTCATCACCTCGAGGCTGGATTACTGAAACACGCTCTACATGGGGCTGCCTGAGAAGCTGGTCCAGAGGCTGCAGCTGGTTCAGAATGCCGTGGCCCATCTCCTTACGGGGGCAGGTCGCAGGGAGCACATGACACCAGTGCTCCAGGCTCTGCACTGACTGCCTATAAAGTACTGAGCCAGGTTCAAGGTGCTGGTTTTAACCTTTAAAGCCCTTCATGGCCTGGGCCCTGCTTATCTGTGGGACCGCCTTACTCCCCATGTGCCCATGCGACCCTTGAGATCATCCGTGGGAGCCTTTTTGGAGGTTCCCCGGGTGAGGCGGGTGGCCACCGACGTTAGATCTTTTTTGGTGGCCGCCCCATGCTGTGGAATTCGCTTCCAGAGGAGGCTCGGTTGGCTCCCACTCTCCTGCTGTTTCAGCATGTATGTAAGACCTGATTGTTCCATCAGGCTTTTAGCGAGGGGTAGGGGTGGGGTAGGGTGGGGGTTTCCCCACATATTGTATTTTTAAATTGTTTTAAAATATTTGTATTGTCTTAAAATATTTTATTGAATGTTGTTTGCCGCCCTGGGCTGCCCTGAGGGCAGGAGGGGTGGGATATAAATTTTAAATTAATAAAATAAAATAAATAAAAATATGTCCACTTCAGGGCCGCCCCCTATGCCCGCCTCAAAGCTACTACTGATTGGTCCTGTAAAGCTAGAAACATGCAGTAATTAACCAGTGAATGTGTCTGTCAGTCTTTTGGGTTGCTCCACATCTCTCTCTCACCCTGCCATGCAGGGTGCCTGCCTCTGACTGGCAACTGCATGTGCTACTATTTATCTGAATAATGCTCTTCAAGGGACAACGTCAATTGCTTATAAAATTGGGTCCCTTTACCAAATTGTCCTGTAGTTTGGCAGAGATGACAGGGAAGGTATGTGCTACATTGTTGCGAAATATATTGTGAACAGGATGGAATATAAAAATGTTACGGTTCAAAATGTATTTTCAAGTTAATGTCTTATACCATCAGGACCCTTCAGCCAATCTTTCTGAAGATGGCAGGTTTGTTCAACCCATGGAGTGACATAATATTCACATGTGTCATGCACATTGGATGGAAGATGAAGAAGTTGTGTTTGGAGATTTTTTTAAAATCACAATGTTCAATTGCTTATACAATCGATTCCCGTTAGCTAATTATTTTGAAAATTGGTTCACGTATTGCCCTCCATTGTGGGTACAATCTCTCCAGGTTTAATCAGAATTGAATAAGGAAAAAAAAGTTATAGCCAGAAATACATTTTTCAGTTTTTTCCCTTTATTTCCCAAAATGTTGTTTTTGTTTCTATTTTCATTCTTATTATTTGTCATTTTTGTTATTGCAATAAAGATAATGAAAACAACATTTTTCATTATTGTTATTGTAATAATGAAAATGACATGCACGCCCCTATTGAACATTTGTGTATTCTTTTTTCGTCTCCACTCTGCTAAGCCAATAACAATACTTAAATCTTATATATATATTAATCTCAGATCATCTTTAAAATATTAACTAAACTGACACACTAATACAGAATCGAATATCCAAGATGAAAATCATACATTGCTGATCGTCATTATCATCAATCAATCATCAGTCATCATCATCATGCCTAATTTGAACCATAACCATCAAAACAGATAATGACCACTAACCTGGTCCATCTTCAACAGATATCTTTTTCCAATTTTCAGTTATTTGTTTGTCTAGGTATTTGGAAATCTAATTACTTTGTTTTAGACTATACTGCACATGCACAAAGAGTCAAAATAAAGTAAACAAAAAATGACTGTCAGAATATCTGGCCAACCAAGGAAATGACTGGGGCTGAAACTCTATCTCGATTTTTAAAATTCTTGCCGAGAATCACAGTTCTCGGCTTGTTTTTAGCAAGAGTCCATAATCAAGAAAAACCTTGATTCTTGATACTTTCTCAGTCAATAATGTATGTCTATTTACTTTTTTACTGTTTACCACTATTACCATTTACCATGATTTCTCATGTACCATATACTGATTTACTGTGTACCACTTACCATATACCGCATTCATCACAATAATACACAGGTCCGAAATGACTGCCTTTTGTAAAATGACGGCAACGCTGCTGGTGACATCTTGGAAGAGAGCTGCAGATGCACAGAACAGCTGCAGTGCCCATTTTGCAGATGCATATTACTGGGATGAACACAACACACAAAACAGTATATGATAAGTTAGTACATGGTACACGGTAAATACTAAATCACGGTCATGGTAAATGGTAAATGGTAAATCATGGTAAATAGTAAATGGTAAATTGATAAAAAAATTCTCAACTGAGATCTTGAGCCAGTTCCCAAACTGTCCTAAGATCTCGGTAATGTTTCTTGATTCTTGCGAGATTTTCATAAGAAACAAATTGATTCTCATTTCAGCCATAAAAATGACTAACAGAAAATAATAATGGATATATGAATATCCATTTTGGGTACAGGTATCACTCATATATTTGGAGGGCTAGCCACACACGTGCATAATATCAGCAGATACAAAACCAACTGTTTTATTTTAGCACTAATCCTCACAAGTGACTTTGGAAAGTAGTTTAGATATTATTCCAAGAGATTACAAACTGTGATTTGGGCCACCAAGCGGTATCACACTATCTGTGGATGGGGTTATGATCCTGACTGATATCTGATACACTTTACGTTGTTTTCGTTGCTGTCTGGGATCATGGAATTCTATTTGTCTCAGAATGGAGCCACAGAGGCAAAAAGCTGGGAAGCTATTGTATTTTTCTCATTTCACAGATAGGGTGGTGGGGAAGGGTCACTAATCTCCAATAATCGAAACAAAAACAGTTATGATAAGCATCAGAACTAAGGAGCAAATGCATAATTTCCACCCCAAGCTTTGTCGGGGGTACTGCAGGAAACACGCTCCCATGAATTACCAAGTCCTTTCAGAGCTGCCACTTTGTTGCTGAAAGCTCTCCAGTGACTGTAGGAAGAGGGTGGCAGCTGAGGGCTCTCTCTTCCTGGTGGCAGCAGCAGGGAGGGGACAGAATGGCCAAGGGCTCTCCTGAAACGATGCTGAGCTGAGGTTGGAGAGCTCAGCAGCAAAGTGGCAGTTGAACAGCAGTTTCTCTTTACCTCCCCTGTGATTTGCTGGTCTGGTTCTTCCCCACTATCTCAGGGAACAGGGAGGGAATGACCCTGGCTGCACTGGCCAGCTGTGGCACCAGGATTCTTGAAAACTTAGTGGAGAGGATGGGTCTATTGCCTCTACCTTACACCCTTAACTTTATAGGGGACATGTCCCCCACTTCCCCCACAATTCTTACCCCCATATAAGAGACTTGTGTATCTTGGCTGCAGCTGACAGAATTGAATTTCACGTATTCACTCTAATGATGGCAGTTTTGGTGCCTTGAAAGCCAGATGGAAATTTCTCATAAAAGGATAAGTTGTGTTGTTATTGCTGTTTTTTGTACAATAAGTCAATAAGACAACAGGAAATCAAAAGCAATTAAAAATGACATATTTAACAGGCAGCATATTTGGAAACTGAACAGAGGATTCAGTATCCTGAAGAGAGCAATGCAGGAAGGAAACAAAGTGCCTGAAAAGCATGGTGCATTATTTAGGTATTTTATATTGATGCAGTCTGGGATACACAAGTCACATTTGGACAAGCATCTTAATAGGCACTTTAGGCACAGGTTGGTTTGGGAACTATGTGAAATGTGCGCACTCGGTGCATTCACACCAACCCGGAAGTGCGCGTTGCTTTAAATTGCACGATGATGCCGCCGCTGCTGTACTATTTAAACGCACATCTGAATGCAGTTAACCAGAGTCCACAAGGATTTAAAGTGAAGCTGTGCACTTAAATTTGATTTGGGGGTGTTCGTAAGAATTAGTCCTATGGGTACAAATGTGACGCCCTTCAAGCAACTGAAGTGTATTACTCGAAAGATCACCAACTCCCTGCATAGCACAATGATCCCTCCTTCCTGACTCTCATTTTCCTCTCTGCTGTGTGGATCTGCAACAGTATAGATGACATCCTTGAATTCCTATATGGCAGGTATGAGGAGCATTCACAGGCCCAAGAGCCATATACCAACATTTTCATGTCGCTGAAAGTCGCAAGACACTTTACATTGATTGTCAGCTTCCCCTGATCTTCCTCCCTCATGTCAAAGCTCCTGCTCCCAGATGGTCCAGTAACTCCAGTGGATTTGGGTAGCATACTCAGGGCACACTACCCCATCTCCTATGACCACCAGAAGGCTCCAATAGTAGTGGCGGTGGAAATGGTGGCTCAGTTTCTCTTGCTCCTGGGGGAGCCACTGCTGGGGTCTTTGTCTCACTCCCAGGTCCTTGAAGTCAGTGTCAGGGTTGCTAGGCAATCAGGGAAAGTTAACACAGCTACAGCCTGTGTCAGAGTAGGCTATATCTTGCAACAGAAGCAGCTGTGCTATGCTGGCTATCTGACTCATCAGGTTTGCTGACCCTAAGGGCTGGTAGCACTGTTTGTTCCTGTCTGCTCCTGTTGCCGTATCTTGTGGTGACTGCTAAATTATGTGAGTTGGGCTGCTTCAGCCCTTTCCCACTTATTCCCTGTGTGAGGAAGGAGGCTTTCACTGTCTACTGTCCTTGGACCCTTCCCTTGCTCTCACGTGTTGGTCTCAGCCTTTGTGATAGCTTTTTCTCTGCTGCCTCCATTAGGTCTTTTCCTATTTAGGCATGTTCCTTCCTTAATTTTGATTTGCCTCCCTAAAATCCTATATATTAATGGCACTGCTGAGCCACTTACCTGAGGCCTTCTTTAAACAGAATGAAAGATTGATGGCAGACATAATCTGGAACAAAAGGAAACCTAGAGTAGATATACAAACTTTAATATGCATCAAACAAAAAGGGGGTATTAACCTACCTGACCTCCACCTTTATCATAGGGCAGTGGCGGCTGGGGCATTAAATGTTTGGTACCACAAGCCTAAAACAGTGCTATGGGCAGATATTGAACAAACACGCCTGGCAACTGAACAATTAAAAAATATATTGACAGATGTAAGTCCTCCAGAAACGAGAAAATGGGACACACACCCCTTTGCACAAACTGCATGGAAAACATGGTTAAAGATAATTTAAAAATTGAAAATAAACAAAGAGGCATCCCCATACTCCCCAACTGATGTAAAAACTTTGTCCAACCAATACCAGGCAAAACAATTGTGAGAAAAACTTAAAATCAAAGGTCTAACAAGAGCAGGACATCTATTTGAAGGGGAACAATTTGTGACAAAAGAGAAATTAGAGAACAAATTGGAAAGGCAGATAGATACCTTTAGCTACTTACAGCTCAAAAACGCATTTACACAACCAGGGAAAAGCACACAATATGCTAGACAACCAACACTAGCGGAAAGCATAATATTTGAAAGAACCCCGAGTACAGGACACCTAGCTAGAATCTACAAGGCCTTAAAAAACATATGGTACCCCAAGGAATTAAAATATACTCAAAAATGGAGAGACAATCTGAACACAGAAATTATGGAAAGGGATGAAAAAATTTTTGAATACATGCATGGATGTGCGTTCTCCAATGAAATAAAAGAGTGTCAAATTAAACTGGTGACAAGATTTTATATGACTCCATCATAATTCAAAAATATAGGTTAAAGGAATTTGGGAACATGCTGGAGACAGTGGGTGATTTCAGATGTGACTTGGCGCTTGTTGCCCCGGCACGGAATCACTGCGGGGATTCCCTGCCGGGATCACACCAGCACGTCCAACAGACGTGGCAGCTGATCCCAGCGGGGAATCAGGGAGGGGGCGGGGCCACATGGTGCAACGTTCAGCAGCACGGCCCCATCCCGCCACGCTCCCTCACCGCCCGCCTTCTGGGGAGACGGGCGGGCGCTGTGGCCAATGTGGCTGCAGTGTCCGCCTGAATTGACCACGGTCCAGAATCCAGCCACGGATTCCGGGCCGTGGTAGTTGTCAAGACGGGCCGGGCCCCTGCATTGCGGCAGGAAATCACATTCACCATGCGACCGGGGCCGGCCCCACCGGTTCTGCCAATCGTGTGGTGAATGTGATTCCCCGCCGTGATTGATGGGGGTGAACATCTGAGGGGGAACTTCCATTCCCCCTTCAGATGTGACGAGACCTTTTTCACCCAGTGGGAATCCACAGTGGTTGACCGTGACCTCGTCACGTCTGAAAATACCCAGTGTGGGGAGGAGGGGGACTATATATATTGCTGGTGGGGATGCAATCGAATACAACCACTATGGAGAATGGTATGGGCAAAGATGGAAGAAATGACTCACATAACAATCCCATTCCACCCAGAGATAGCGCTCCTGAGTCTTTTCTCAGAGGTGCAGATCCTAAAAACTTATGTGAACTCGTGTGCAGCTTTTTACAAGCAGCAAAAAAAGTAATAGCCTCCCATTGGAAAGACCCAAAAGAACTGAAGAAGGGTGAACTCTTAAATAGAATGTGGTACCATATGACCATGGAAAAAATTACAGCAAACTTACTAGATAAAAAAGATTTTACTGCAAAATGGTACCCATGTGTATGCACAATGTGAAGAACAGACCTACTTCCAGATGAGAAAGCCTTCTTGTTTGACTACTACATTTAAATATACTTTTCTTTTTTGTTACTTGTATCTGAATCCACTTGTTTGAATTGTGGGTTAGGGAGGGGGGAACGGGATGAAGTTAAAATTGTGTGTAAATGTCTGGTTTGTATGTAATTAAAATAAGCAATCAAAGCATTTTTTTTAAAAATGATTCCCTCTGCATGAACTTGTCTCCATTCCTTGCCCCTCTCTGTGGCCCCCTCCATTCCCGTACCCTTGCAGTGAAGCCTAGGAGTGTGTGAACCCTGTTGCTCTGTGTCTTCTTGTTCTCCCTGTTGCTCTGTGTCCTCCTAGTTTGCTCTGTGTCTTGTCCCTTCCCCCGATTGCTCTGTACCTTGTTTGTTTAACTTGTTTGCTCTGAATCTTGTTGTTTCCCTCTTGCTTGTGTCTACTGTCTACTGTCTCGTTGTTCCTCCTCACCACTTTGGTAGAGCTTGATGTGTGTGTTCTGCTGGCTGAGGGTTCTATTGCTCTGTCTCTCTTGGTCAGCAGCACCACTATGATGATCTAGGCTATGTTCCTCCCTTGTGTTTTTTTTTTTTGCCATTTAAAGATTCTGGGGGGGATTTCATTTTCTGCTTGCACTTCACAGCTGTGGGCTAAGGTTTCCTGTCCTGGTGTGGGTAGTTACCTCACTGCTCCCTTTTCCCCTGCCCATCCTTACAGCTACATGGACATGACTCCAAGCAAGCACTTCTAGCAAGAGTCACAGTACAGGTGCCTGAGAGCCACATGTGGTTCCCAAGTAGCCATTTCCCACCTCTGCTATATGAACGTTTGTGATAGACTGTTTTTCTGCATTCGAGATTGTTGGGAGGATCAGTGAGATGAAGAAGAATCAACCAACCACCATATGGAGCAAGTCTGTGTGACTGGCTAGAGAGCAGCAGTTTGCCAACATCAAATCAAACAGACTTGACAGCCAAAACATGCCCCCCCTCCCCCATTTAGTCAAGGCACATGCATTCTTCATTTTATCTTTTCTTTAAAACTGTTTCTATTGACTGAGCTCTTCATCAACTTTGCCACTTCTGCTGCATTCTCCAGGTTTTGTATTCTACTCCCTACACGCATCTGACTTTCTTTCATCTTATGGTATTTTTTCTTGTTTGTTTCTCTTCTTCTCCTCTAGTATAATTCCTTACATTTATTTCCATTTCTCTTAATTCCCTCCTGTCAGTGATTTTGTAAATGGAACACCAGCAATTGTGGTGATGCACAAAAAAAGAAAAGTATCATTGCTACAATCAAAACCTTACACAGAGGAGGCAGGTAGAAGGATGTGTATGTTGACTGGGAGGGACATGGTCACTTGAATTGGACTTCCTATGGTTTTTATATTGACTCAGGAAAGGACTTATACACAGAGCTTGATCCAGGCAAGTGCAGGCTGTGCAACCACACAGAGCCCCATGTTTTGGGAGCCCCACACTCATGCTGTGGCTCTTTCCAGCACTGGTGGAGCCAGGAGTGACCCAGAGTGCTATTCAGAGGGGCACTGTGGGCGTTTATACACGAGACAAAAAAGGCGGCTGATCCTTTGATCAGCCGCCTTTCTTTGCGCTCGTCTACTTGTTCCAGCTGCGTGTTACCGCGCGTCGGAGGGGGCAGGCGATCCTGCCCCCTCCGACGCGGATCCCCGAAGTGCTGGCTTTAAGCCGCACTTCCGGGTTCCCTTCTGAAGGGCGCACGCGCAGAAGGTCGTGCATGCGCACTGAGCTCTAAGACGAGTCTGATGCTCTTCTGAACATCAGACCCGTCCGAGAGAGGTAGGCGCGGGGGAGATGCGGCACAAGCGGGATCGTTTATAAATGCCCTGTGAGTGGAGCCAGAGCTGGAAGAGAGTGTTTCCTACCCATCCCTGTAGCAAGCAGATATCAACTTCCTACAGTGCTGATGGGGGGCAGGGGCGTTTAGAGCAGAGCACTGGGCTCTCTGGGGCTCAGATGGTCAGACTAGTGGGTCCTGGAATGTCAGCTACATGCAATGCCAAGGCCTTGTGGCAGACTGACAGGGAAGGAGCAGTGCCCGCACAAAAGAAAAACATTACATATTTTTTGCTATAACAATGGCGACTGACATACTTTGCCCATGCATCAATGGAAGAAGGTATTAGACACAAACCTTGGGTTATAAAGGCAACCACTCATTATTTAGGCTTAAAATACATCAGTTTGGGGAGGAAAAAAACATCTCTCAAATCCCTTGGTCCAACAGTCTGTTAATCCTTGCATGCATGGGTTCCAGACCACCTTCCTAAGACACCTGTTTGGATTCCCTAATGACATCCTGAGGAAGGGACACTGGTTTTGACCCCAGTCAGGCATTGCTTGTATCCAGCATGCATAGGGGGTGGGTGAATGGGCATGGGAGCACACAGTGCCCCCCCCCATAACATTCAGATGTGATGGCCCCATGCAGGGACGGTGGTCCTTGCGTGGGTCCGTCTCATTTCAAAACACCTTCAGTTGCTCAGCTAGTATGCAGAGGATGGAAGCACTACAGGAAAGGTAATCAAAAACCTCACAGCTACCCAGACCAAATGAAGTCAGGGGGGAAATTCCTTCCTGGTCCCCAAAGTTAATGGGAAACTAGCATGATGCTCTCAGTGTCGGTCTAGGGCCCTTTTTACACAGACACTCTAACACTGATAAAATGGGTGTTACAATTTATTATACATGGTACAGGGCAACACTGCAGCCCTGCAATATGGGCCCTTTGCACACGAGATGCTTCCACCCAGTTTCACTGGGTGGAGATGGGTGGAGGCGTCTGTATAAACACCACTTGCGGTGGGTGTAGGTGTGTGCATACTCCTGCACAACACCCATCTCCACCCACCCACAGAGCAACAGACTCTACTGCCAATTGCTCCGTGGGTGGGTGGTGGGTAGAGTTTAGGGGATTCCGGGGTATTTCAGTATACCGGTTGTCAGTAATTTGGTAATTGGTTGTTGGTAACTACCTAAAAATGTGGATATTACCTGCATGTACCAAATCTGGTACCCATCTGTGAATTACACACTCACTTTCCCAGGCAAAAGCTCCATATTTGGCAACAGTGCAACATTTAAAAATACCCCTTTCCCCACCTTGAAACTCTATCCTGTGCCCCATCACCTCCAACTTAACAGGAGAACTGGACCAAGAACCATCCGCCGAACATAGGCCAGGGAATTGATATTTCTATTAGGAGGGGTCCATACCACAATTTTACACAGAGCCCCAGGGAAACTTCCCTCAATCTGACATTTCTTATGCATCTCCTTAAGTGATTTTGTAGTTGAAGATGTAATCACTTGGGAACTCAGTCAATTATGTACCTTGTAGTCCCTTTATTTTGTATACTAGTGTGCGCTTATGTCAATCAGCTGATTAATTACAACTTATGGTAGAAGTTCACTTGTGTGAACAAAATCAGATGCAGAGTCAGGATTTTCCATATGTTTCAGGCTTATTTTGACCTGATGTGTTCTAAGATGTGAAGGCACAATTTATGCAGAAAAAAATGTCTGAGGATCAAGATGTTGCTTGTTTTTTTTTCTTTGAGACACAATATGCTTTTGTTGTGAATAGGGATGTAGAAATTGAGGCCAAATTCCATTCCACATTATTCAAGACTTTCTGTTTGAGGGTTAAGGAAATATTCCTGTGTGCTAGGATTTACTGATTGCTTTTGTGAGGGGGAAGGAGGTGGGCGATCAATTACAGACCTTCTTTTTCAAGCAAAAGAATAATCAGAGGATACTAATAAAATCTGTCAATAATAATATTGGATACTAATCCTAATAGTAGGTTATTATTTTAAAGAAGTTAGTTCTTCTTCTGGAAGCTGTCTGAAAATGAGCTTATACAAAAGCAGGTTCCATCAGTAGCAAAGAATTGTTTACAATGGTTATAGGTTGACCAAAACGTTACAGAGACATGAACAGGGTTTGTGCGATTCCCAAAGGCTGTTCCTGGACAGCTATAGCTAGAACTTAAAACAACCTGTAATGTTTGAGAGGAAAAAATCTGTCTCAAGCTTTAACTAGATCTGGATAAAAGCAGAGAAAAAGTTTTGCAAAAACAAACAACAACAAAAAAACAAAAATAAAACCAGACATTTTGAGGAAGAAAAAAAAGTTACAATAATATTTTACAATTTTTACATGTTCTCAGTATTTCCCTTTTTATTTTTGTTGTTAAATACCAGAAAATAATGTCCAAAGTTCTTTGTGTCATTTCTCTTTCAAGGATATCTCTTAAAAACAAAGGTTTTTGAGAGAGTTTCTGGCTTTACAAAATAGGTCTTTATGATACAGTCCTGGCCAAAAAAAAATAATCATAAAATCTTTTTCTTCAACTGGAAATATAGTTTAAATTAATTTATGAGATTTACTTATTTGTTGTTGTTTTTTAAAAAAATCTCTGTTTAAATGAAAATTGTGAACATAACATTTCAGATTTTAAACCAAATGAAAGCTATTTATTTTGGAAATGCTATGCAAGTGTTTGTGAAATATGTGGAAATATTTCACTTTTGTGAAATATGTGGAAACATAATTTTCGTTTTGACTAAAAGGTCAACGTTTCAGCCTGGTATAGGATACAAAAAAATTGAAATTGTGAATTTCTTCATTAAGCAGTGTTTTCAGGAAGAAGAAAAAATAATCAAAAAATGAATCCACTCTGATTTTAATAGTACAGATTGGTTTACACTGGTGTATTTCTATTCATATATTCCATGTTGTCTCCTCAACTGAAATAGTCAGAAACATACAGTTTGCATTTTAGACTAAAGCTGAGATAAGCTCCAACATTACCAAATTTCCCCATTTCACTGGAGCTTTTTGTCATGGTCTATGCTACCCAAAAGCTCATCTGTACATTGGTGTGACATTCTTTTGAATTACATCTCTTTTAAAAAGAATTTCCCCCTGTATTGTGTAGTGCATTTATGCCCTTCGAAATGAAATTATCCATCTGGGTGTTACTCTCTTCTACTTTTATACATTGGTCTCAAACCTGAAAAGAAATATACTATTACGTTTGCATAGTAGCAGACACCAACTATGAAGCAGAAACCTACAGATGAGGATGGGAAGATGAAGAAAGCCCGTAGATATGCTTTCTTTTATTCTCTGATTAGACACTGAATATTGAAATACGGATGTTTCTTTCTGGGGGGAAAAAAATCCATTTCCCTAGCGAGCTACAGGAGAAATGTTAATCAGGATTATGGGGCTTCCTGTATCTCAGAATATTTGGATCTTTTCTAAATAGAAGAAGGAGAAGATATTTTAAAAGTTGACTCTCTGATTAGACACTGAATGTTGAAATTCATCATCATACCCTAAAATACTGCCTGTAACAAATTAGTTAAACAAAAACATTTGGTTTATTGCTTCTGATTCTATTTAGCTCAGTGTACAGTAGAAAAGGGGCAGAGAGGAGGTTGATCGTGTTTGTCTAGAATAATTTTGTAAACAGTGAGAAAGCAGACAAGCTTGTGGAAAATGCTGACCAGGACTTCTGTTTCTCCCTGGAAAAATTATTCAGTCCCCGAGCAAGCTACAGAAAAATGCTGATCAGGATTATGGGGCTTCCTGCATCTGAGAATATTTGGATCTTTTCTAAATGGAAGGGAAGGAGAAGATATTAAAAAGTACCACTGGATGATTGTGGAAGTTCGCTCTTTACAGAAACATTTTGTCTTTTAACAAGCTATGGACTGTGCTATTGTTATTTTAAGAATCACCTTTCAGTTTCTGCAACGTCCAGCTGAGTAGCTGGCATAATACATTGTCCTTCCATGCATTAGTCAGTTCATGGAAAGTGGATATTGCTTGCTTCCAAAATGTATCAGCCTGTTATGATAATGTGGCACATAACACTGGCAGTCTCTGATTCCCCAATAACGGGAAGATGAATGGGAATGAGAGAATACAGCCCTCAACCACCTAAGACTAGGTCATGTCATGTTAAAGAGGTTTAAGTACAGTCTGCTCTGCTAATGGTCACCATTTACGGGCAAGGCCCAGTTACAGAAATCAGGAAAATGAAAATCAGTGACGTGGATTTCAAAAGCACTGAGCATTCTCAGTTCCCAAGCTCAGTACTTTTGAGAACCAGGCCACAAATTACTCCAGTTTTGCATGAAATTGTCTCTGCATCCACTGATGTTTATTGCCACTTCAGTAAGTGGAATTTGTTCCAACAAACACGTCAAAAGAGATCGGTGTGGCGTGGACGAGTTCACCTTTGCTGAGTCTTGACTGGATCAGAGCCCCAACACACCCACTTGCTCTTTGGAATTAGCCCAACAGTCACTTTATTCTCCACACCTTCTGTATCCCAATACAGTCGCCCATAATCTCTCCCTCTCATAAGACAGGCAACAGCATCTGGCTCACAGTCTCACAGTCTCTGTGCCAGGTACAAATCCTCTGGCTCTTATATTTACTGTATTTCTGGATCTCTAGGCCCGGCACAGTCTTTCTGGAACCTTCTGGCTCAGGCAACCCCCTCTGAGCCTTTCTTAGTCTAGAGGTACAGTTCTCCCTAGTTTGTAACCCTGCTGCATCCTCCTCTATACTGAGTCCTGCTCTGGCTTTTCACTCCTTGGACTGGCCCCTGCTAAGCTCAGCACAGCTGCTGTTGCTTAAGCACTGCAGTGCTGTCTTCATCTGCAGCACCTGCAACCCCCCTATCCAGGCTGGGGCTAGCTCTCTCTCTTAAAGGGCTAATAGTCCGCAGGGACTCTGCCCTGTCACAACCCGTCTTCCTAATTTACAAGCCACTATTCATTAATTTCTTTCCCTGCACTATGGACTGTGCTATTGTTGTTTAAAGAATCACCGCCCAGTTTCTGCAGCCTCCAGCTGAGGATCTGGCATAAACATGGTCCTTGCAGTTGTCAATGTCTTCTATCAGCGCTGCATATTTTGTGTGTTTAGCTTTGAAACAGCTCTGTGCGAACCTACATGAGAGAATGATAGTTGGGAGCATGGTGGACTGGAGGGCTTTTTTTTTGTTAGAAACTCTGAGCTCTAAAAACTGCTTAAGGTGCTCCATCTCTCCTTCTACCGTGACACTTGAATCTTCCCAGAACAACATCTATTTTCCTCCAAATCCAATTGAAGAGAGCTCTTTACTAGTTACCAGTGCTGAATAAAGTTTGTCCTGGTTAATTTTTCTTTTTCTTCATTTGCACTTACATAAGATTTCTCAATAAATAATCTCAGAGACTCGTAAAGATCCATGCTTATATGTATTATTTATTTTATCTATTTATCTATCTATTCCTCCCATCCCACAAACAGAATGGTAGGACTACCCAAATTACCATGGTAGGAGACTGTATTTTGCTATGATACGTGTCTAATGAAGTAGCAACAGTTTAGTCTTGCCTGTACAGATGGGATCAAGCTATCTAACAGGTCATATTACAAATTTTATCATGGGACATTTTTACACGGACCGGGGTGGGTGGGGGTGGGGAATGTTTTGGTGTGGCGGAGGATCTGCATTGCAGTGCTCTCTTCATCTGCAGCACCTGCAATCCCCCTAGCCAGGGTGCGGCTAGCTCTCTCTCTTCAAGGGCTAATAGCCTGTAGGGAGTCTGCCGTGTCACAATCCGTCTTCCTAATTTACAAGCCACCTACACCCATGGAGCATCCTCCATTCTGTCGGAGGGCTCCATTGGTGGAGGTGGGTATGGGTAGGTGTGTGGTGGGTGTGCATCGGGAGTGTGTGGTGTTTACACGGGTGCACACTCGACGCACACCCATCCCTCCCCCACCGGCATCTGTATACACAGATTGCCCCCACCCCCCTGCAGCACACCCGCCTGAACACCGAGCAGCAGGGGGGGGGGGACATCAGTGTAAAAACAGTTATAGAAAAATGGTTATAAAAAAATTGTTACAGAATTTGCTAGGTGGGGGAATGGGTGTGTGTCGGTGACTGGTGAAGGTGGGTGTGCTCCCCTTTCCATGGGCACACACCCATCTCCACCCACAAAGCCTCCTCCATTTTGGTAATTTTTACGTTGACATCCCCCCTTCCCCCTGCTTGGTGTTCAGGCAGGTATGTGTGTGTGGGGCGTCTGTGTAAACAGCCAGAGGTGGGCGGGGGGATGGGTGTCCGCTTGGTGTTCATCTGTGTCATCACTGAGCGGGATGGTTGGGGGTGCATATGTGCTCCCACACAACACACTCCTTCACCCATGGGACCCTTCAGAAAACGGGAGGAGGCCCAGTAGGTGGAGGTGGATGAAAATGGGTGGAGGTGGGGGAGTGTCCGTGTAAAAGGACACCCACCCACCTCTATCCACCGTGCCAAAACATCCCCCACCCCCACCCACCTCCGTCCATGTAAAAAGGGCCTTTGTCAGATGGCTCCATGGGTGGGTAATGGTTGGAGATGGGTGTGCACCAGAAGCACACACCCACCTACACCCACTGCCAGTGCGCCCATCCCCCCACCCATCACTGTGGTGTACAAACAGATACCCCCCCACAAACACACCTTCCCACACACCCAGCGGGGGCGGGGGGGAGCAGTGTGTTTGAAAAATTTGGCTAGTTTTGGAAGAGTCACTAAACTGACTAAAATACTGGAAGTTTCTCTGTCCTCGGGCAATCTATCTGCTTTATCATCTGTTCTTTCTAAGAGTTAGCTGCATGTTAACAAACAAGATGTTGTCCCACATTTGCCCCAATTAGCCTGCTCGTTTATCATGAGTCTGCCAGATGTTCACCCTGGGGCTGTTCCACACAATATCAACCAAGGAAATGTGGAGCCCCCAATGTGCAGGCAAATCCAGGCAAGTGCAGAGCGACACGCTGCCCTGTGTCCACCTCCTGTGTGTTGGGGCAGTCATGTGGCTGCCCTGTCCCCCCGCCCCCATCTATTGGTGGTGTGTATGTGTGGTCAGAATCATGGAGTCACAGGAACCAGCCTAGACTGCATCAAATGTATGACTGAATATCTATGGTTCAGAGGAGGGGTGATGAGCAGGCAGACCATGGCAGGGAGGAACACCTATGTGTTTGTTTTGGACCCACATGGAGTTTGCAGGTAGAAACTACGTGGGGGTGGGGCACAGAATGACCACAGTCTCCAGTGGCCTCCCCTCTCATGTATTAATACCCCTAGTCTTGGATGTATTTACACTCTTGTTTCTGTAGAAGCAAGACCTGCTGTTCATGATTTCTACATCTGCTGTGACCTGATTGGTTAATATGCTAAGGAAAGTCTCTACAATAAAATAAAACTGGCACTTTACAGAACAGTTAAACAATGGGTAAAAAGCGATGTGATGGTGGCTTACTTTGTTCCGAATTGGCCCACTGTGGCCCAGGAGCCACTGGAACATCTGCTTTGGTGCCACCAGATGTTAGCCTGTGCCTGCTAGGCAGCTAGCCAGGACTGTGTCCTTGGAAAATCTCCAAGGACACATCCAAGGCTATTTTTACATGTACGGCCCCTCCGCCGCTTGGTGTTTGAGTGGGTGTGCGGTGTGTGTGTGTGTGTGTGCGGGGGATTCCGTGTACACAGCCAGCAGTGGGTGGAGGGATAGAGGTGCAGTGGGTGTGCACCTGTGTAAACACCACATGCGGTGGGTGTTTGTGCATGCGCACTCCTGGCACACTCATCTCCACTCACCGACACCTGCCTCCACCCACCTCCACCTATGGAGCCCTCTGGTAAAACAGAGGAGGCTCCGTGGGTGTCGGTGTGTATGTGCTCATGTAAACAGACACACCTCCACCCACCGTGCCAAAACACACACACACACCCATCTGTGTATTAATCACCCTAGAGTAAGGGCCACCAACATGGGCCAATGTGGGCCACAGTGGTCCAACACATCTATTCTGCTGGCCATACCCACTAGGGCCAGGGCCCACCATGGCCGGCCACCATGACTGCCTGTCATTGGCCTCCATGGCTTCCTGCACATTTGTTGAGTTTCCTGCCCTACCCAAGTTCTGTGGGTGGTGGCCGCCATGGCTGTCTGTCATTGGCCACCATGGCTGTTCATCTTTGCAGGGGCATGGCATTGGGCAAATAGTGCGACTGGAGCTGTCTTCCTGCACATTTGTTGAGCTCCCTGCCCTACCCAAGCTGTGTGGGTGGCAGGATGGCTCTCCAGTCGCGGGCATATTTTTTTGGTGCCCCAACCTGGCCCAGGCCATGTAGTATGTGGTTTCATGCCCAGGCCAGGCCAGGGAGGCACCATGCCACCCACTTGTCTCTTTTTGCCCAATGTTAAACTTGCTGAGCTCTGCTAGAAAATTTATTTTGTAGCAGCAGTCCCTTCTAAGTAAAGCTTTTCAGTAACTGAAGATTTTTTTTGTGAGGAAGTAGAAAAAACAAAACAAATATGTAACTATTATTTTCAATTCCAAATTTTCAAAATGGAAGCTTTTAAAAAAAGAAAAAGAAAACCACAACATTATTTATAAAAGTGATCTATTTTGATTACTGGAACCTAGAAACAGATTTTTTTTTTTTTTTTCAATATCCTCCATCCGCAGTACTTTGGCACTGCAGAAAATTAAAATTTGTTTTTCATATACTTCTGTTCCAAAATTATCAAAAACTGAAAATTTTCTTGTTTTCTGCAAACAAAATATGTGAAAAACTGAAAATGTTCATGTTCCTGCTACTTTTTTTTTTAACTGCCAGAAAAACCTGGGGGGAAATCTGGTTTTCAAAACCAAAAACAATTCTGGGGCAGAATTGGTCACTTTCATACATATTTTTGATTTGTTAAAATGCTAATTTTCATGTTATTGTTTTTTAGAAAACCTTGATCCCAGCTAAGATAAGTTTCTGTTATTCAGGTTTGAATCTTTCTAGGTGCTTTCTAGTGGTCTTTCTGCAGAGGACTGACGAGGAGTTTCTGAAGGATTGAGATAACAATTTCTTTAGCTTCTGAAAAACCCTTTCTTTTCATGGTCAGTTCTCAGACCATGAGGACCTGCTTTTCAGACCTGCTTCTCAGGTTGCGTTTACAGAACTGTGGTGCTTGCACAGTTAACCTCACACTGTTGTCTAATCTGTACCTCCTTGGCAGCTCACAACAGAAGGGGGGAGTTTCTTGGAGAGAGAATATCTGGATAAATATGCCTCAGGGGAGACATCATCAACTGTTTACTATCCTACTGGTGTTCCCTTTTGTGACCTAATCAACTTTATGTTTTTTCTTTCATTTTCTCCTTATCATCCCTTTCTTTTTCTTATGATGGGTCTATAAATATTTTTTAATGAAAGACTTAAGACAGGCTAAGAGAGGTCTAGCTAGGGCTGGATCCAAGTATGTGCAAATGGTGGGATTATTCAGAGCCCCATGTGTTGAGAGACTCCACAGTATTCCTCCAGTACATGGACTTCATGAATAAACTTGAAATGACAACATAGATGTGAAAAGTGCTAGTGTAAAATATGGATCCATAGGGCCTGAGACAACAGGGTTCCTGGTCCATGAAAGGTACATGGCAATTCAGGAAGAGGCCCACACTACCATTTCATATGGAAGTCTGTAGCAGGTTGGGAGGAGGCTCTATAAGAAACAATGGTCTGTGTCCTAGCTCCACCCCTCCTAGGATTATAAAATCCTGGAATGGTGTAGAGGAGGCAGTTAGGTGTTGGCTCTGGAAGGGAGCATAGCTCTAGGTGAGCACAGTTTAGCCCTGGGAGCTGACCACGGTCCTGATTGGAGAAATCAGAGTGGGCCCAAAAGGTATGGACTGTGAAGGAGGAATAGAATGTGATAACTGTGTATGAATAAAGAGAAGTGGAAATGGAAAACAGCATGAGTCCCTAGATTTTGTGAACCGGTCATTGCTGTTGTGAGCTGGGAGGACTGAGCACAAGCACCCTTCTACATATGGCAGAAAATATGGGCAACTGATCAACAGAGAAACAAGGGGTGAGAGATGCAGTTGAAAGACTGAGGCTGAACCAGGCAGCTGAGTGCCAATACGGCACCCTGCCAGTTGCCCAGGCTGCAGGGCATGATCCAGCAGGTGCTAGGACAGTTGATGGACCTAATGATCAGCTATGACAAGGAAGAGACAGGGTGGAGGTGACAAAACCCCAGACCACTAGCAAACCCCACCAGTATGATTTTGTTGTTGGCAGCCGGTTCACGTTTGAAGACACTGTCTATGGGGTGCAAAGGGTAGCTTGGGAAAGGAAAACATGCCTATGAGGAATGGCACTGGGAGAAGTATTTGAGCCAGCTGGACATGACCCATGACAGCCAGGGAGCCCCAAACACGGCCACTGGGGACCCAGACTGTCTCGCAGGGATGTTATGTACACACATTAATATGTTGCACTGGGAAATATTGGGACCTTGTAGAACATGGCCCAGTGCATCAACCCCAGATTGGTCAGGTCTAGTGGAAGCTTGCCTGTTCCCAAACACAATTGCAAGAGGCAAGGGGGTGGGGGTGATTGCAGAGCTTGTGACCTCCTGGGAGCAGATTTTGAAGCAGGCAGCCAGAATGGAGCAAGATTTGGAAAAGCTCCCATGTAGGACTAGAGACCCTTAAAGACTTGGTGCCATGGTCATGGGTTGGGGGTAGATCAACCAGCCCAAAAGGACGGGACAGGCAGGAAAATCTCAAGAAGATCATATGAGTGTCCGTGTAATTCAAAGAGACATAACTAGGGAGTGGGGTGTGTCCCAGACTTAAATCCACTTGGCAGAAAGGAATCTGAGGTCCAGGTGAAAATGAAGCTTCAGGATGCTGAGGGACAAGCAAAAGGGAGGCCAGAGCAATGAGACAGTGAAGTGCAGGCAAGGTTCGGGGCTCCAAGTGGGGCTAACCCAGTCCGGAAAATGGGGAACACCTGGTGTAGCTACTTCAGGAATAGCCTTCTGTACTGTATTACCCCTCTGGAGGTGGGAAGAGAGCACAAAAGGGCCTGGTTGCATCTGGTGTGATGAAGACTGGGCTGAGTTTGATGTTCATTACCAAACACAACCACCAAGTGAAAGGGTTTCTGTATCTGTCTGCCTGCAAATTCAACCTATGATCTGAGAATAAAGCTTCTCTTGAACCCCAAACAGAGATGCTGCAGGTCAAATTATCCACGTCAATCCACTTCAATCTGGCTATAACAGACTGGTGGCAACAGTTGTGCCATTACTAGACTTGCAAAGTATAAAGAAAAAAATCTTCTGATACAGATGAGGGAATAAAATGTAACTCCCATTATCTTAGCTCTCCAGACCCTATAGAGCTTATAATGCTGAGGAGTCCACGCCATGTTTTGTAGTAGTTTCAGCAGACAGAAGTCTGGAGCAAGTCTAGACCAGATCTTAGAGGTTACCCAGTTAGCCAGTAGAGGGAGCCTGGCTGGAATACTGCTAGCAAGGGGAGCTCTGGGGAAACAGAGAAAGGCCTGGCTGT
>QEPC01010340.1:406393-422116 GCA_003113815.1 Sphenodon punctatus | reverse complement strand
CCCAGTGGTGATTCACGTGGCCGGTCAGCCACCACCTGCCATGATGGCAACTAAAAATGGAGAACCCAGCATAGAGCGAGCAGAACTGGAGGCCTGCCAGCCTGCAATGCCCAGCCAACTATGGGTGCCAGTCACCAAGCCCCAAGCCTTCCTAGCCTCTGCTGCTGCTGGGTCTCAGACGGGTGCCACGGGCATCCCCAGGGGCCAAGCATCAAGCCTGCCTGCCCAGACAAGCTGGGGTGCCAAGTGCCAAGCCTTCCCGGTCTCTGATGCTGCTTCTGCTGGGTCTCAGACAGCTGATTCTGGCACCATGGGCACCCCAAGGGGCCAAGCGCCGAGCCTGCCTACCCAGGCAACCCGGGGTGCCAAGCGCCAAGCCTTCCCGGTCTCTGTTGCTGCTGGGTCTCCGATGAACTGCCATGCCACCACGAGCACCTCTGGGGGTCCCTGGAGTGCCCCAAGCCTCCCAGCAGGACCCAACTTTCCGAACATTCAGGGGGGTCTGAACTCCGCCAGACTGAACCCACGAACCCGAACTAAGTTTTTAGTCCAAATGCCTGAACAGCCAAACTCCATCCTGTTCACACATCCCTATTAGGCAAGGGAAGGATTACAGGTATTTGGTTTGAAACACAAGTCTAGTGTGAGGATGGGTGTTGGGGGTGGTGTGATTAGTTTGAGGAAGGGAAGAGGAAACTGCTGAGGAAGATTTGCTCAAGAGCACTGTGTTCTGTAGACACCAACTGATAATTGGAGAGACTGGCAGAGAACACTGCAAGCAAGATGGGTCTGGCCTTATAAAGCTTTGCAGTGCTCTCCCCACAGTCCCCTGCGATTGGTTCTGGGAGGCTGGAAGCATTGAGCAATTACAGGGTGCCATGCGAGTGTCTGGGACGTCCTTGCAATGCTTGTTGGCCAGCGTAGATATCAATCACGTCTCCTGGCTCTGTACTGTCTGCTCCCCGCTCCCCTCCCCAAAGTTGTTTACTAGTTTTTCCCTCCAAAATGGCTGTCTGAGAGACAGCCAATAACGAAATAACAAAAAAACAACATTTTGCTATTTTTTCATTTTTATAAAAACAAAAGCAAAATGCACACCCCGTCAACACACCCTGTAGTCCCAGGGACTTCTCTTGGTTCGAGGGGTGCAAAGCTGAGTATGTCCACTATACCTTTCAGAAACATTCTTACATTGTGAGAATTTCTATGGAACAATCATGGCAGCTTAGGACTCTATAACACTGGCTGTGCCAGCAAAAGGAGTTTGTCTAATGATAAGTATTACTGTGGCCAGTTTTGTTGGTGTGTTTTAAAAAACAAACAAAAGAAAACAGCTATTTTCAAGAAGCTGAATTTTCATACCCACTAATATTTGAAAATCAAAGAGGTAGATTTCTTAGATGAACAGTGCATAAAATATCAAAAACATACAGTATAAATAAGCATACTTTGTAGAAACCAAGACTTTCCTTTCCCCACTCTTATTTCCCATTGACTTTCTCCCTTTATCTCAATCTTTCTGCATCACTGCATTTTCTCATAATTTCCCTTTTATCTTCTGTTTTTTTCTCCAACTTTATTTTTCTTTCCCCCTCTTTTCTGCCTATTTTTTTTTTAAGGGTGGGAGACAGTAGGGCAGCGAGTGATGGAGCCAGGACCCTGAACACATTCTTTATCCTCCACAATTGCTACTGTCTTTCTTGCATTACTGCTGGCTCCTCACTATGCCCAGAGAAGCCAGCAGCAGTGGAAAGTGTGCTTTGGGCTCACTATTGTCTCCACTGTGCCTACCATCCTGTGCAGCCCTGTGTACTCCTGGCCCCTGCTGCTTATGTGACTGAGAGCTGAAAGCTCTTCCTGCAACAGCTAAGGTGACAGACTAACAAGCAAAATAAGTAAGGTGGTAGAGCAACCTTGAAAGTAGTAGTTGCCACTAAAGCAGCAGACCTGGAAGTCTGAATTCTCTTTTCCACCTGGTGTTTCAGCAAGAGGTTTGCTGAAATTTTAAGATGAATCTCCTTTGAGTGCAGCCTCTCTGTCACTGGCTCTAAGAGTTTGGAAGGGGAAAGCATTTTCTTGTAATTGCTTGGCAGCTGTAATAAATCATTCTGCATGTTTGACAGCTAAGTCTTTGTGTGAAGTTTTTTTTTGTCAAAGACGATGCTATTAAATACTTTTATTTGAAAGTTATTGTGAATGTTATCACACAAGAAAGCTTCTGTGTTCTTTCTTCCTTCTTGCTTGGAACTTCAGATAACAGGAACTTTTAAATGAGTCTTATGTTAGTTACAATGGCTAACCTGATTAGAAATCATGCAAACTCTTGTTGCTCTTCAGCTGTATTCCCCCACAGGCTGTATTATAGCTCTCTAACCAGTCCCACAGCATTGAATGATGTCATGGGATCTGCAGTTCAGTGAGATGAAAGGGATAAAGCGGAACCCGCTGGCACTGGGGAAAGCTTCCAACACACAATCCACAACACAGCACAGCTTGGGAACTGAAAAAGCTACAGATCCAGCCACTCAGCTCTAAGTAAGAATCATGTCTATTCTCCTATCAAAATAAAGGGGTGGGGGAGCTAAAGCGTTCAATTTTAACAAAAGAATCTGAGGATTGGGAGGCAGAATTAAGAGTACAACTACCTGCTGAAAAAAGAGCTCTCCCTCCCCCCCTCTAAAGCACTGCCTTTGATGTATGCTATGGCAACTGATCACTGATCAGATTACAGGCATTTGGTCTCAGTGCTCGTCTGCCTTTGATCTGCATGGTTAATTTTATTTTCCTGGATTTGGAGCTTCGTCTGGGCTTGTGCTGACATACTTTTTTTTAAAGGAGGTAAAGGCTTTTAATACAGAAGCTCTGGCAATGTGAAATTAAGTTGCAGAAAGAGTAGCTATTGGAAAAACTTCAACGTATCAGGTACTGTGTTTGGTATTTCATTGCAGTTTTATAATACTGGAGGCATTTTAAAATGTTAAAAAAACTTGTTTGTAAGAATGGAAAACTGTACATGTCTCACTTGTGACAGAAAAGAGTTTTAAAAACACAAACATCTGTATGAGTGTAGTAAGTACTTCTATACCATTTTCATTTGCAAAATCTGCTATGCAAAATTTTATGGGGGAAAAAACTGCCTAAGTGTGAATACAGAATTAAGTAGAAAACTGTCCAAAGTTTTAAATTAACCAATTTTTGTATGTACAATAATTTCTTGTAGGGTTTGTAATATTTCTGTTTAGTTTTCTAAATATATATTTAACTTAAAGACTGTGTGGTTTGAAAGCATATTAGAGATTTTATGCATGTAAAGAAAGGATTAATCCTGTCTCTTGACTACATTGTTGTGCACTTGAAGCATGGCCTGTTGAACTTATTCCATATGAGTATGCATATACATTCTATAGTAATACTTATATTCATAATAGAGTTACAGACTTAAAATAGCTTTAGCAAGAGTGAGCTCATGATTTATAAAAGGCAAAGATGTTTTTTACTTTTAAGTGCAAAGTTGTTCATTTTAGCATTTAAAACTGCCCAAACTATATAGATTATCTAACTTGATTCTTGATGCAAGTAACATAAGGTAATATAAGCTTTTTTAAAAAAACATCCTTTAAGGTATTTCTTTAAATAAAGGTATTAAAGGATCTTTAGACACATCTAATGTTTTATATTCAGTTTACCAAATTCATGTTGAAATTTGAGCTCCAATCCTCAATGTGCTGTGCTGGCACAAGCCCCAAACGCCTCAGTCACAGAGTTACTGTATATTTAAACACACACACACAAACCACTACAGCCAATTCCTAGAATGTTTACTAAGAATTATCTAATCCCACCACATTTTAGAATGATATATACATAGTTTTATTAAAGAAACAGTAAGGGTTTGATTTTTAAATAAGTCTATGAATAACATTGTAAATACTCGGCACCCAGCAGCTGCTATGTGACACTTATGGTCACACTTTCAGAAATATGAAAAATGTAAACCTTTAATTTTGATGCCTAAATAGAAGCAGGGGTCTCTTTGAAAATCTAGTCCCAAATGTTGGTGTAGAGTTCTTTTCAAAATCCGATACTAATAGCAAGATTTTTGGAAGCATCCAGCACACAAACATAAATAGGAACTGAGTTCTTATGAAAATGTGGCCCCAAATGCCTATATGCATATCTTAATTTAAGGCTTGTCAAGATTAAGTAGCTGAGTCAACTACAAAACCACAGTTGACAAGGAGAGAGCATGAAATAATCCATTGATAAACTGTAAATAAATATACCGTAAGAAGTTTAATCTTTAACAGAAAAGCCAGCACCAGCTGTCAACCTATTAAACACTGAAAAAGTTATCTTTATACTTTATTAGATCTATATAAGCAGGTACAGTATATTCCAACAAATCATGATTTTCTCAGATATATTTTTAATATCCAGCGTGAAGAAATCTGAGTAAGATAAAATTAAATTAACACTGCAACCAGGTTTCAATACTTTGAACCAGTCTGCAAGCTTCATTTTATTCCAAAATACACTAGAAAGTCAAACACATATTATATCCATTTAGTTTTTCCAGATACCATTGATTTTAATAAACAAGGCATGGATTAACCACGCCTGACTTCAACTGTAATTAATTTCCACTCAAACAATTATTTCACATTCCATTTTATACAGCCCATTATTCTATAAGCAAGGCAATTAGCATTGTATAAATAACATATCAGTAGTTTTCAAGGGAGTTCATTATTAAAGACAGATGTAGGATATATGTACTATATTCATAATTAGAGAAAACTTATTACGCCTTAATGGGAAGGGGGCTGTGCTTAGAAAGGGGTTTCATTTTTTTATCCTCTTGACTAGACTCATCTTTCCTGAAGCCACTCCCCATCCAAGTCTGGAATTTCATTGATTTGTGCTATCTGGTTTATTGCTTTTAGAGGATGAAGGGAGATAAATCTGCTTTTTTCCTGTCCATTATCTTTACAAAGTATTACTTTACTATTTTTCATTGTTTTAGTTCACAGAAAAATCAGTATAATTATAATTCTACAACACATCCAGTCGAAGTAAATTATTACTGCAGGGGGCTGATCCTGCAAACAGTGACTTTGGGTGATTTCAGACATGATGGGGCACCTATTGGCCCTGTCACGGAATCACCTTTTGATTCCCCGCCAGAATCAAAAAGTCATGTCCAACAGATGTGCCGGCTGATTCCGGTGGGGAATCGGGGGGGGGCTGCGCGGCGCAATATGCCGTCGCACAGCCCCCCCCGATACTCCCCCAGCCACCCGCCCTCCTGGATTCCGACCCAGGGTCTGGCCCACGTCTCAGAATCGGCAGCGGTACGGTCCGCCGATTCCCGGCCATGGTTCAATTCACCACGCTTTCAGGGATGGTGCCCGGACCATGCTCGAAAGCATGGTTATTTTGTTACTGCTGGTGGTTCACTGTGGTGAACATCTGGCCGCCAGCAACCAGATGTTACAGGACCATCCACCACCACGGGGGATTCACTGTGGTTGAGTGTGGTATCGTAATGTCTGAAAATACCCTAAGTAAGTTAATTTGCTCATGCAAGCAGTCCTATCAAAGTCAACTGGATTGCTCATGAAAATAAAGATACTCAAATTAACTATTTACAGGTTCAGGCCAAAAGTTGCTTAAAATTGCAAAAATTGCATATATTGAAAAAAGAAATTCTTTTATTTTGGGCAAACTTGTCACTGTTAAACACAGTTTGGTTTTATTCCATTTAATCTAGAAAGAGGGAACTTTCATACAGCAAACCAAGCACTAGGAATGTGAAAGAGTGTTTGGAAAAGCCATCCAAGAGATACCAAGACACCAGACATTTTTAAAAAAACATTTTGTTACTTTAAAAAAGCACCACTCTGTGACAGTTTAGACTTTCATGTGTCTGGTTTTAAAAGATAATAGTAATATACTCACCACTTATAATATTTTACACTTACAAAGCACTGTATAAACATTAATTAATCCTAGATTTAATCTGCACAAAGAGATGGCATTTACCCAGTTTTTAAAGAAAAACTGGCTTGCAGTGGAGTCACATATCCAAGAACTATTTATTTATTAGAACGGAGAAAATCTTGTTTATGAATATTGATGTACTTCCACAAACAGATTGTCTCAGATAACATTATAAACATATTTCGAGTTTGGTAATAGTTAAGATTACCAAAATACACTGTAAAGTAATATTGACATCAGTTTCCAACAGCTGTGATAAGTGCAGATCTCCGATCACTGAGAGAGTGATGAGTATTTGAAATACAGAGATAAATTCCTATTGCTGCACTGTTTCTGCTTCTGCAACAAATGTGTCAAACAGTTTTGCCTTATTGAAAGGATGAATCAAATTTACTTTCCATTTACTTCACTGCTGCCTTTTCCATAGCTAGAATGTGTTTCTATAGTTTCTTGCTATAGCATCAGCTACTTCACCTCCAGTTTAGAAACATGGCAAGCAATATATAGGACATTGCCGTTTTTAAACATAGCTCAAACATCAGAACAGTTAACGTTTGCAATTTTGAAAATCCTGCACTACACATGGATTTGTGCTTAAGTGCATAGAGAAAAAGTAGAAGTATATACAATGTGACAGGCTGAGTACTTCTCTCAGTCCACACATTTACTCCCTCCAAGTTGGAGGCTAAAATTTTAATATGGCCCTTTATATGGCAAAACTCAGACTTTCACAAATGTTAAAATTTCTTGGAATGTTTTTTCCAACATGCATACTTTGGCAGGGGTGGGGGTGGGGTCTAAACCATGGTTATTTACGTACATATTCAGCAATTCCAAAGAGAGAGAGAGAGAGAAAAATTTACTGGATGGACAGGTGTTAACAGATAACATGCTTATCAGTTCTCTGTAAAAAGCTCTTAAAAGGATGTAGAATCCACACTGCTCTTCACCAGCTGTCACTTACATTATTATTCATTATTATTATATAGCACCAGCGGTATACCTGGCACTGTGCAATCAATAGTTATATACAGGTCCCTACCCCCAGGGGGCTTATAATCTAAGCGACCAGGAGGGGTAAACATTGGGAGAGACAAGAGTACATTCATGAGGTTGAGAAATTGCAGGTGCACGTGCTTTCCTTAGTTGCAGGGAACTAGATTTTGAGTGAGGAGGAAGAGGATGTAATTTCACTCGTGACGGGCTAGGGAAGTATCACTGCACACCATCCTGTATAGATATTTCATGATCAATTTTAGCATATTTCTGTTCTAAAGGAAGTAAAAATGCTATATCAATGAGATCAGGTTTATTCAGTCTCCAAATCCATAACCAACACTAAAATGCAAATCACAGAGAATTTACATTCACTCTCTGCTCTGTTTAAGTTTTAGCAGATTCATCAAGTATTTCAGTAGAAACAGAGGGCTTGGACTCAAGCTCTGGAAGAAAAGATCTTTAGTTCTGACTCTCCTCTCTACTGGTTTTCCCCAGTGGTGAAACACTATTGACTTCAACAGAGCTACTCCTGATTTATACTAGGGTAAGAAAGAGGAGAATCAGAACCATTCATTCAGCTGTAAGTGGAGAACATTGTTCAGTTTGCCAGTGTATCTTAGATGTTCTTCTATTGTAATGTCCCAGAACCCTAGGATTAGTTGCATGAAAGTGTATGTACTTCATCTACAGTTGTTATACATCAAAATGCAGAAAATAGGGGCCATCCCTTTGTGCGTGTTCTCACAAACAAACCAGATCTGTGATTTTTACTTCAGAAATTACTCTGGAGTAACTACCTCCCTCCACCTCCTTCTCACTAGCAAAGGAAACTAGGGGTCAAATAGCTCTCCCATCTCCTGATATCCCTCCTTTGAAACTTCCTGGGCACTTGGAGCAGGTGAGATCAGAACAGCAGTCAAGGATGCAGAGAAGCTGTGTGAAGGTGCAGAGGCTCCCCAGGGAGGATGGGAACCAGTGGCTACCACTATTGGGTTGGCAGGTGGCACTTAACTAACATGCCTGTGTGACCCTGTACCCTGAGGCCGTTTTTAGACATGCAGCGGTGATCAGGCGTGGGAGCGGCGAAACAGCCGCGGCACTGTTTTAGACGAACCGGAAGCGGAAGTTGTGCATGTGATCGGTGGCCGCGCATTCTTTGCCGACTGCGACCGAACCGGCCTGATTTATCTGGGGGGACATACGCGGCCAGAAAAGAATGCACAGCCGGCAATCACGCGCACAACTTCTGCTTTCGGTTCGTCTAAAACAGTGCCGCGACTGTTTCGCCGCTCCTGCACCTGATCCAAGTGCACGTCTAAAAACAGCCTTATAGTCCTAGCTAAGGAACATTGCTTCAGAGGAAATTCCTTCACCATCCCAAATTCAACAATCATTTTAACCTTGTTGGCAGGCAAAGAATTAAAAACACTGATTATCGTGGGGCAAATTTCCTGATAGCTTAATGCTTTCACCTTGGAGGCTCACAGGCCTGGCTTGCATTAAGGT
The DNA here is from genome assembly GCA_003113815.1 of Sphenodon punctatus. Taxonomy (NCBI): domain Eukaryota; kingdom Metazoa; phylum Chordata; class Lepidosauria; order Sphenodontia; family Sphenodontidae; genus Sphenodon; species Sphenodon punctatus. The sequence continues at coordinate 413,611 of QEPC01010340.1, read as the reverse complement.
CAGACATTATCCTCACATGCCAGGCAAGTGCTCTATTACTTCTTGGTATTCTGGGGAATCCATCATTATTACTGCCTCACACATCACAGTAATTATTCCTACCTCTTGCACTAGAAGTTCCATTGCTGTCACCCCTTCACACTGGGAGAGTCCTGCCCCTAGCTCATTTTATCCAGTGAGGTGTCTGTCTTTTTCTGTAGATTGTAAGCTCTCAGGCAGGGACTGTGTCTATTTTACTTTTTGTAACTTGCCAGGTACACTGCTGGTGCTATATAAATGCTTATAATAATAATAATAATAATTAATAATATTTTAAAGCAAGTTGGATAATGCCACGTTATCTCTCTCACACACTCCTTAGTCCTTGGGGGTTCTTGTCGTTATCCCCATGCTCACATCACATAATAGCAGCTGAAGGCATTTTGGTGCCCAGGCTGTCTATTGTCTTCCAGGTACTGGTCAGTCTGGGCGCTGCTTACTTGAGAGATCGCCTCAACCCTTGGGCCCTGAGGCAGCTGCTGTGGTTCCCTGGGAGTGCCCTCCTGGAGGTCCCGTGCTATAGGCAGGTCCAAACGAACAGGCAGGCGTTCTCAGTGGCTGCACCATCACTGTGGAAAATCCTCCTGGTGGAGATTCGCCTTGGCCTGGACCTCCTTGCTTTCCATCAAAATTGTAAGACCTGACTTTTCCGTCAGGCATTTTGTGGGGGGAGGGATGGGGTAGTTGGGGGGTTGCTTTTACATAGATTGGGAGATTGTTGTTGTGGGGTTTTCTGAATTTTTATAGTTGGGCAGCACAGGGAAGAGAGGGATTGCGACTGAGGAGGTGAGTCAAACTCCAGCCGGCTTAGTGCAGCGACCTTACGGAGCTCACTGTAACACACAGTTATCGGGCTCTTTAAGGAGACTTCTTCCATCCTTTCTTTTTCAGCATGTCTCTTCACAAATCTGGTCTTCTTTACCACAGTCTTAGCGGTGCTCATGTTAAGGGGCTCTTCTGATCTGGTAACCCACACTCTCTCTTTAGACTCCTGATCTGGAGACTGCTTTGGAAGTGATGGAAACAAACCTCCTTTGAAACTGTGCTCTTTAACTCTTCCCCCTTTGAGTCCTCTCCACCTTTCCTATAATGTTAGTCTACTGTCTGTCACTGTCTAAGCTTCCATTGTGTTCAAAAAATGCTTTCTAATTTATGTGAAAGATGCTAGTGATGATAACTTCAGGCATTAGGCCATCTTAGCATTTTGGATTCACTTTTCTGCAGCAATTTTAGAGGGGTTTGACCCAGTCTGAGAGAGAACGTTCCAAGAGCCAAACATACCTTGTTTTTCACTGCAGATTTTTTTTATTTTTGAAAAAGTTGCTTAATGAATTTTTATTTAAAATAATTTAGCAGATAAGAAATCAGAAGCTAATTTTGTACTTGGCCACGTGGGAGATGGTGACTGAAAATGTACAGTTGTGGAACTTCTAAAAACCCTCCACAATTTCCTGTCGGAAGACCTCATTAAAAAAAATGTAGCTACGGGTGTTTTTAGACAAGCATCTCCCCACCCATTACCCACCCCATCATGCATGTTGCAGGGCTGCATTGATGCCCTATGCAGTCCTGCAACATGCATGATGGGTGGGTGATGAGTGGGTAATGCGTGGGAAGACGCTTGTCTAAAAAAACACCCAAAGACTGAGAATAGTCTCACTTGGATACAACTTTATACATTTAAGGCAACTTAAATGTATAAAAATGAGCTATATGTAACCAAGATTTGCATTAGATGGAAATGTTTACTTTTATGGGTTATTTCAGCATCCGGGTTATTAACTCTTGCACTCGATTGTTTTAACACTTCAGATCATTGACTGAGGAGACAAAAATGCATTTTATTAATTGCTGTTACTTCTCTCTTTACATAGGATTTTAAAATTTAACTAGTTTTCCATATTTGACATTCCGGCGGGGTTGTAAAACCTGGCTGTTCGCCCAGGCCTTTGGGGGGAAGGGTGGGTTAGAGTTTTAACGCTTCCCTTCCTTTTATTTTTATTTTATTCTCCCAACCTGTTGGTTTATATTATTGTGTTTTAGGGGTTTTTAATAATTGTTATTTATTATGAATGTTTTATTGAATTGAATTGTACATCGTCCTGGGATGCCATAGGCATGGGGGGTGACTAACAAATGTTTAAAAATAAATAAATAAATAAATTTTTTTTCAGCCCTAATCCAGGAAGTCTGTTCATTGTCTACACTGTTAAAATTTTTCCATCCTATCTAAAACCTCTCAAGAGTGGCCTGATTAAAATAGTAACAGAAGGATGTTTCAGAAGTCAGATAATGCATAAAAGCAGCCCTTAAAACTTGAAAAATATGGACTGTAGCCAACAAAGTGTGGGAAGGCGGAATGCTATTGAATGGTTTCATCTAGCAGGATACTTTCTAGATGTGGTCTTGGAAAAAAATAGTAGTTTACAGTATTCTAAACGGAACACAAGTTTATTTCCATTTTGATCAAGCCTGCGTATTTGTACTGAAATGTATTCCTAAGTGCATGTACCGTTCTCATTTGAGATACCAAAGTAGTTTCTAGAAAATGAAGAGTGAGACCAGTTAAACATATACAGTAACATTCCACAGTATGACCCCAATCCTGCAAAATTTACATGAGTAATCCTTACTCATAGAAGTAACCTCAAATTCCAATGGGATTTTGCCTACTTAATATTTTGCTAAGTGTTGTAGGCTCTCTTCTGATGTAGCTGCAAATAAAGCATTACATTTTGCAGTTTGTCTTTTTAATATTCAACATGGCTTTTGTAGTATACATTCAAAGATTTTGGTCCTGGTTTAAGGTTCTGTATGATGAGATAGTATAAAACATATCTTCACAAATTTGAGATGAACACATTACTTGCAAGTGTCAAAGCCAAGAATGAATTATGTAGTGCTGATGCTGATGCTGATTAAATGTTTACATCCAGAACTGACACTTTGGGTGTTTTCAGACGTTACGGGGCCGCTTGGTCCCGTACCGAAAACAACCCTTTCATTCCCCGCCGGGATCACCCCGTCACGCCATATCAGATGGGAGGGGGCGGGGCCACGTGGCGCAACATGTGGCCACACGGCCCCGCCCCCTCCACGCACCCCGCCGCCCGCCCTCCAGGGAGACGGGCGGGCGGCGGGGCCACTGCGGCCGCCGCGTCGGGCCGGATGTGCTGTGGGCCAGGATCCCACCGGGGATCCCGGGCCGTGGCAACAGACCAGACGTTACTTTTTTTTTGTCCCCGCTGGGGGTCCGTTTGACCACGCTTCCCAGGACATTCCCCCGGCTAGCCCGGGAAGCATGGTTCAAATTGACCCCTTGTGCAGATTGACCATGGTGAACATCTGGCGGCTGCCAAACAGACGTTCGAGACACATTGACCACAGGTGAGTATTCACCGTGGTTCACTGTGATCTCGTAACGTCTGAAAATACCCTATGATATGACAATATAGTAATGTCAATATAGTATTGTCATATATGCTGATGAAGAAAAAGTATTTTTAAGAATGATTTAGAGCTTTGTTAATTTTATACAGCTTTTGAAATTCTTATGCCTGCAAAGCCAAGTACCTTGATTATCATGAGGTCAAGCATAGAGTAATACAGTACCTTAAACCTCCCAAAATGTCCTAAATAACTTTTTAGAAATACCGTGATTTTGAAGTAAGAGATCTTGAGGCTAGAAGCAAACTTTAGGCCTTGTTAAAAAGTTGGAAATTTCCCATTTCATATGGGATAAAACTCCCATTACTAGCCATGCTAGAGCATGAAACGTTGAACTAACATGACACTTTATGTATGGAAAAGCTTTTACTGCACCATAATTTAATTTTTCTGATCATGACTTTCAAGGCGTATTCAGACAAGACACTCCCCACCCACCTGCCATCCACTATACATGTTGCAGGGCTGCAGTGTCACCCTATGGATGCCCTGTAACATGTATAAAGGGTGGGTTGAGAGTGTCTAGTCTGACAATGCCCTCAGACTTCTGTAAATTTGGGAGTTAAATTCTGGATCTGGAATCTTTTCAGCTGGCTAGTTTTTAAAATAGTGACTGTTTTGAAGGGTAGGATGAGTTTGGGAAAGCCATAAACAATTGGTGAGGCCATATAACATGCATGTTAAACTTGTAAAGGGGCCGTCAATTTATCACGTGGGGTGCAGCCACATAAGCCAGGCAGGCCTGATCCCCCGTGTCGGGCAGGTGCAGCTGCCACACTGCAGGACCAGTGCAGAGACTAGGGCAGATGATCGCCCCCACTCCCAGACCCCCTTCCCACAGGGAAGCTGGGCAGGCCACTTTTAGAGGTCCTGCCATTCCCCAGGGCAGGCAGAGGCACCGGCCACGTGTGTGGGGACCCAGTCCCGCCCACTATCCTGCCCTCAGCCATGACATGGCCACACATGCCTGTGACAGCACCCGCTGCTCAAAGCTCTCCGCAGGCCTCAACATGTGGTGAGGCAGATGGGTCCCAACCCCACGTGTGGTGGTATCCTTTTTACCCCACTTTGGGTAAGGCTGCTACATGCTATGATTCAAGATGTTGGTATTGATTTACAAAGCCCTGCACGATCTCGGCTCCTCATACCTCAGGGACCGCCTCGCCCTCCGTGCTCCGGAGCGACTCCTTTGGCCTGCCGGGGGTGCCTTCCTGGAGGTCCCCCGTGTTAAGTGGGGGGCCACAATGGAGAGGGCATTCTCGGTGGCCAGACCGCTTCTCTGGAACTCCCTGCCGGAGGAGGCCTGCCTGGCCCCAAGCCTTTTAGTATTTCGGCGAAGATGCAAGACCTGGTTGTTCACCCAGGCCTTTGGGGAGGGGGGTGGGTAGTTGGGTTTTATTCCCCCTAACCCCAGTAATTTATGGCCCAGGCCCTGTTTATATGCTGTGTTATATGTTTTAAATTGTTATATATGCCATTTTAGGTATTGCATTGTTTTTATGATATTTTATGGTTGTAAGCCACCCTGAGCTGGGTTCAGGATGGGGCGGGGTATAAATTTAATAAAATAAATAAAATAAAATAAATATGCTATGTCCAACCATTTTCAGTAGATGCAGGGTGTAGCAGCCAGTTGCTCACCCTGCCACACAGTGGGGTGAACATCTGGTCTCCTCACCCCCACCCCATAGCAGGGTGAACGGCTGCCTGCAACACGATGAGTCCTTGGACAAAATTCTGAGGACATGTCTTGGGCAGGGCAACCCGTGTGGCTGGGCCCCTTCTGCCTGCTGTGCAGCAAACTCTATGGCATGGTGGGGCTGTAAGTGAGCGATGTCACGGTCAGGGGCGGGCTCTCAATCTGGCTGTGCTGATCAGATGGAGGAGGAGCCCAGAAGAGTGCACATCCCTCTGCCCACCCCAACAAACAGCAGTTGCGGGGGGGGGAGTAGTACATGCAGGTGCTCCTCTGGGCCCCTCCTCCCCCAATCAGCTCTTCGTTGGGGTGGGGAGAGGAGCGTGCACATGCTCCTCTGGGCTCCCCCGATCAGCTGTTTATCAGGGGCAGGTGTTGCTGAGCTCTTCCCAGGCTCCCCTCTCCACCCAACTGACAGCCAATTGGGAGGGAGGGGGGCCTGGGAAGAGTGTGCACGCTCTTCCCAGGCCCCCCTTCTCCATCAGCTATTAGGTGGGGGGGAATCACATGTCCTCTCCCCCCCCAACAGCTGCCTATCAGCAGCAGGCCCAATGCTGCACCTCAGCAGGAGTTGGAGCCTCCAGGCCCCAGCTATGGCAATGGCTCTGACAGGGTCCAGTCCACCTGGCTTCCCTGTGATCATATGGCTGACTCCCCACACTTCCTCTGCAGTGTGGCAGACAGTACCGATTGCCTGCCACGGGGCTACGTGGGGATCAGGCTCTCACTGCTCAGGTAGCCTCACCTGGGCACATGATGCACTGCATCACAGGGCAACGGTGACCGATGTAGGGTAAAGCTGACCAAACTGTGGTGTCTTATCTGGCTGCACCCTGAGAAGTTGCTGCCGCTTGTGGTGTACACAACTGTGTACAGTTGTGCTTGTGCACCAATTGTTAATGCTAATATGAACTATTCAAACAGTGCATGTCTGACCCTTGATGATTGTTCTCTTAATATATTTTGGGTTAATAGTCCACATGCAGATGCATCATCATATTACTTAATGACATAATTTACTGCTTAGATTTTTTTTTTGTAAATAAATACTCCTACTAGTGTCTAAAGTAGGAGGGGAAATCTTTAAATCTGTTGAACTAGTATTCGATGGCACACATTCAAGATTTGAAAAGCCCTCTATTTACTTGTAACTTTCAATACACAGAGTATGTATATACACATAGAATGAATGGCTTGTGTCCAGCTGACATCAGTGCAATGCCAGTTGATACCAACAGAGAACAAATTTGGCTAACGGCAACCTATTATTAAGTGCTGCAATGTCTGCTTCTTAACCAGAACTTTCAAGCTGGAGACAAACAGGAAACATGCAGTTGGCACAGATATGTCTCTTTCAAGACTGGCTTCCAGGCAAGCCAGCCAGTTATTAGTGTGCTCCAGTCCCTCAGATTATTTTTATCTAAGTTTTGGAATAGTGATGGGGTTTTTTCCTGTTTACCCTAGTACAGAAGCTGTGTGCTCTAAGTGATTCTGTTTCCTACATATATTACTTGATGTCTTTCCTGGGGTATTTTTTTTTCCTTTGGTAGAATTGGTACAATTACAATATCTTCAATAATTGTGCAAAACAAAACCGCAGTCAGTCATACATGTCTGCTGAAAAGATTTGAGAAGATTTTGCCGTTATTGAGGCTACTTGAATGCTCTGAATTTGATGATCCAGATGGTCCCAATTTACTTTTGGAAATTCTGATAGTTATTTATAACTTTAAACCCAGATATCCTTCTGAAGACTTTAATGATGCAACCAATCAATCATTGTAAGGCAGAACAAAACAAATAGATGACCTGGAATAGCAAGAGTTGTATTCCATGTAAAAAAGCATTATTATTTTTTTGGAGGCTGAACCTGAATTTTAACATTTTGAAACTTCTGGTCTTGGGTGTTGAAATTGGCACAGAGATATAAAGCCAGTGAACTCTGTTCAGTAGAAAATATTTCATGCTTAAACCAACAAAAATATGTATAGGTTTAGAACAATGGGTGTTTTCAGACGAGCAAGTTGACTGGGGGG
>QEPC01010340.1:360242-379821 GCA_003113815.1 Sphenodon punctatus | reverse complement strand
TTAAAGGTGTGCGTGTATTCCAAATCCAAGCAACCGAGATCGGCCACAGTCAGAGGCAGGTTCTGTGCTTGATGGACCATTGGTCTGACCCAGTGTAGTGCTGCTTTTGTTCCTAACTTTTCTGAAGGATGTAACAAATTAGAATAGTTTACAAAAACATGTCTTAAGTCCTTCACACAAACAAAAGGGATTTCTTACCTCATTCCTTTTGATGTAGAATTATTTTTAGCAGTTCATGTAAACTGCTTTAATTCCTAAACTTCTGCAAACATTTTACACTTAATTTTTTAACAAACCTTATGATATTTAGGTTCTTCCATGCCCTTTTGCTATAATAAAAAGTTTATGTATGTCTTATTGTGAGATTAGGATCCTATCATGCAAAGTGCTGTACAAACACCTAGCAAGAACTGCAAACTCTTTTATTTATGCTAAATAACCCTCCTACAATAGCATTGTCTTGAGCTTATACATTTTTTAATTCAGTTTTTCAGAATTTCCCAGTTCTGATTGCTCTTTCAGACATGTGCACTAGTCATAGGCTGCTTGCCCATGTTACCTGGAGTGGGGATTCTCCCGGCGGCAAATCTCCTGGCTAGAAATCATATGCTTTACTCTGCACATGGCTACGGGATTAAAAGCGTCGTCAGCTGGGTCCTGTGACTTTTTTTCTTACAAATGACAGGGCTTGAAAGCCAGACCTGTCATTCCTAAGAAAAAAAGCTGCAGGACCCAGCTGATGAGCTTTTAACTCCTCACCCATGTGCAGCAGAGTTAAATGTATGATTTCCAGCCAGGAGATTTTCCATCGGCAGAATCACCACTCCAGGTAACATGGACAAGCAGCCAATATATCAGTGTAGCATTGTGGAGTAGCAAGGGGCTGTTGGCCCTTTAGGGACTGGAAGCATTGCACTGTCTCGAGTGTCTGCATGGCAGCACCTGGACTTGGTGATGCATTTAAACACTGGAAGCCCCAGAGCCAGAGGGAGAGTGAAAGGAGTGAGGACAAAGCAGAGGAGGCCCAGAGGGAGTGCGTCTGAGTGCAGCCCTGGGAAGTACAGGCTGAGATGGCACAGAGCGGGAACTCGTGCTGCATTCAGAGACAACTGGACGCAGGTGAGCTCATCCCATGGTAGAGGATTAACCCCAGGCAGGTTGTGTGTTTATCTTTAGGGGTGGGAGAAACCCCTACTCAGAGGACATGACTGGCTGAGACCAGATTTAAAGAGTCAGGCTGCAACCTGACTGGTGAGTCAGACATAAGGAAAACCTGCTACAGTCAGCTTTTTGCTTTTAGCATAGTCATCTTCAAAAAGGAAATTGGGAAATGGTTTCTTGCATGTACTTTCTTAAAACGTACCTTCCATATCTTTGGCAAGTCTTTCAAAGTGAGCTATTTTGAAGCAACTGAAGGATTCACTTTTTGTTCTTTAAAATTAGCTCTTCTAAACAACATTCTTGGAAAACTGTGTCTAGCTGCGAGATCTGCATTTCACAATTCAGTTCTCTTTTTAGAAAGGAATTTACTTCATATGAAGTACACTGTTGACCTTTCCAAACTAGACTCTTGGGGAAGGATGTGGGATGAAGTGATCTCTCAATTTCTGTTCATAAAGCTCTCTCTCTCCACTAATCTATCATCATGTGAATTTTAAAAATATAGCCTACTGTATCTTGGGTCTGTACGCCTTTTTTTAGTTATTTGCTACTTATTACATGGTGCTTGGCCCCATAAGGAACCGGTATCACAACCCTGTTTGAGGCAGGTTCTCTTTCAGTCAGTGGCCATTAGATCAAGGATTCCTAAACTTTTTGCCTGGTTGCCCCATTTTGATGCTTAAATATAATCCAGTGACCCCACAGATAGCAACAAAAACAATGTAAAGTATGCCAAATCTCAGTTGTGACAATGACCCCATAATACTCAGATGGCATGTCTACAGTTGGGGTTCAGACCTCCATTTCAGGGACCCCTGTGTTTGAGGGAAGGGCAGCTTTAAAGGTGTTTGGTCCAACACATGAGAGGGGACACACTCTGGACTTGGTGTTTTGCACTGGCCTTGAGGTGGGGTTCAATAATTGTGGGTTAGATATGTCACCCTTGTCATGGATGTACCCTACTGAAGGCATGTGTCCTGGTGCACTTGCCCCGCCCCTCCCTCCCCCTGGCAGGGTGCAGGACCTATTAGGTTGGTCCACCCCTGGAGACTTATGGAACCAGTGGGGTTCTGGAATGCCCTGGGGGGATTTACCCTTTGCCCTTGACAGTTGTACAATCGATGACCTCATGGCCTTATGGAACACTTTTGGCTGTGGCCATCGATACGGTGGCTCCTAGCTGTCCACTACCTGCACCACAGCAGCACAGATCTCCATGGTTTACTGAGGACCTGAGGCAGCTGAAACATGAGTGTGGCAGCTAGAGCAGCGGTGGCATAGGACTCAAACTGAGGACAACCAATTGTGGCACAGAGCCCATTTGAAGGCCTATGCCATGGTTGTGCGGGCTGCAAAGAAAAGGTTATTTGCAGCCATCATAGCATCCATGAAATCACATCCAGCGGAGCTTTTCCGGGTGGTGAGAGGCTTGGTCAGTCCAGCCTGTCTCCACCTGGAACTGGAGTCTTCCAGTGCCCACTGTGACATGTTTGTGGATTATTTTGCAAATATAATCGCTTGCATTCACCATGACTTCAGCATCACCTGTTTAGAGACAGTGGCAGAGTCGGAGGNATCCTGAACTTTCTGTGTGTTTAAATCACTCACCCAGATCTTAAACATCCGGCTCTTTGAACTTCTGCGTAGAACTTCTCCCAGACCTTTTGTGTGTAAAAAGTTCTCCTGGTAAACTGCTTTGCTCCAGGCAGCTGTGGTCACTTGGTTTTCATGGCAGCCCCTCACGTCTACAGCTGCGGCTACTTTAGGCTGCCTCAGGACAGTGTGTGTGTATGTGTGAAGAATGCATCCAGGAACTACCTCAGGGCAGTGTGTGTGTGTGAAGAATGCATCCGGAACTTACTTGTGAACTTGTAAACCCAGAAGATTGAAAGACCAGCACTTTAAGTTGTGTGTAAAAATGCCCAGCAATTGCCCCCTTCTCTTCTGTACTTCATCAATCTCTCCCACTCTACTGGGACATTTCCATTGGCCTACAAACATGCCATTGTCTCTCCTATCCTTAAGAAGACCACTCTTGACCCCTCCAGTCCTTCCAACTATCGTCCCATTTCGCTCCTACCCTTCGCTTCTAAGCTCATGGAGCATGCTGTCTACACATGCAGTCTTGATTTCCTCTCTTCAAATTCCTCCCTTGACACCCTTCAATCAGCTTCCACCCTCCACTTGAGAGACTGCCCACGCTGAAATCACCAGTGACCTTCTCTTAACTAGGTCTAAAGGTCTCTATTCTATTATTGTCCTCGATCTCTCTGCTGCCTTTGAAACTGCTGACCATGGTCTCTTTCTGGATTCACTACACTCCTTTGGTTTCCCAGACTCTGTTCTCGGCCGGTTCTCTTCGTATCTCTTGAACTGCTCCTTCAATGTCTCTCTTTCTGGTACCTCCTCTGTCACTGCCGCTCTCTGTGGGAGTTCTCCAAGGCTCTGTCCTGGACCCTCTCCTTTTCTCCCTTTACACTCTTTCTCTGGGTAAACTCATTTAACCTCACGGCTTCCAGTATCCCCTGTATGCTGATGGCATGCAACTCGATTGCTCCACTCCCGCGCTTTCCTCCTCCATCCAGTCACATATCACTGACTCTCATGTGCACACTCTCTCTTACATCTCTGCTTGGATGTCTCACTGCCAACTCAAACCTTAATATGGCTAAGACCAAACTCCTCATCTTCCCACCCCAAAACATTCCCCACCTACTTCCCTTTCAATTTCCATTGAGGGTGTCACCATCCAGCCTGTCCCTCAGGCATGTAGTCTAGAATTCATCTTTGATCCCTCTCTCTCCTTTACGCCTCAGATCCAGGCTGTTGCCAAATCCTGTCACTTCGCCCTGTATAATATTGCTAAAATACAGCCTTGCCTTACTTTTTCCACTGCAATAACCCTAGTTCATGTTCTAATGTCTTGCCTTGACTACTGTGACTTCCTCTTTACTGGTCTCCCCTGCCCTGATCTTGCCTCCCCCCATCTCCGTTCAACACTGCTGCCAAAGTCATCCACCTAGCCTGACGCTTTGATCACATTCAGCCCCTCCTCTCCATCGTACACTGGCTCCCTCTACATGAACACATTCTGCACAAGCTCCTGGTCTTCACTTTCAAGACCCTTCGTGACCTTGCTCCCCCATATCTCTGCTCTTGTATTTTGCCACACTCCTGCCCAGGAGTTTCGCTCCTCCTCTGCCCCTACACTCCTCTAAACATCTTTGGTCCTCTTTTGCTGTCCCCCATGCCTGGTATTCCCTTCCTGGATACCTTTGTTCTGCTCCCTCCCTCCCAACTTTCAAATTCCTCCTGAAAATCTACCTCTTCAGTAGGCTTTCCCTGGCTTCTCATGAGTGGAATTGCATCCTCTTTCCTCTCACTCAGAATCTAGTTCCATATAACTAAATTAAGCACCTGCACCTGCAACGTCTCAACCTCATGAATGTATCCTTGTCTTTCTGGATGTTCCCCCCTCCCTTGTCTCCCCAACCCTTTTCTCTCTTAAGTTGTAAGCCCTTTGGGCCAGTCTATTTATTGATAGTACAGTGCCAGGTACACTGTTGACACTATATAAATAATAAATAATAATAATATCTATTTCTTACTACAGAAAAAAACAGAGTTTAAAAGTCTGATGAAGATACAAGTGAGTAGCAAAGGTTTATTGTCCTGATCCAAAGCCCATTCAAAACTGGTTGGAAGATTTCTATTCACCTCAACTTGCTATGGATCAAAACTAGAGCTGCGATGGGTATGGAAATTCATACCCGCGGGTAATGCGTGTATTTTCACCCAAGGACCAGTTGGGTGCCTGATTCCCGAAAGTGTGAGCATTACCCAGAGAAACTGATAAACCCCAGCTGGGAGCATTGCAGAGCCTGGTTCTGCAGTGCTTCAACTGAGAGGTGTGTCAGTTTCAAAGGCCAGCTAGCACTTTCCTCCCTACAGTGCACCACAGCTGAGAGGCGCTGGGGGGGGGAAGCAGCCTTTAAAAGTGACAGGAACTGGCTCAGTTGCTGAGGCCCCACCAGGGGTCTGTCCGTTTCAAAGGCCGACCAGTGCAATCGGGCAAACTCTCGGGTCTCGTTTGAGCATTGATAGTGCCTGAACAGGGCCGGGTCAATTCAGGCACACCTGATCAATCAGGGGTACCCAAATCTTCAGGTGCCCAGTTGCAGTTTTAACCAGGATCCTAATGGTTGGGTGGTTTAACTGTTTCAGACTTGATTTTATAACTGAAAATGTAGAACCTTTTGTAAAGAACATCTAAACAGTTTGGGGTATTATCTGGACTCCAATGAAACACACTTCCAAGTCTGTCTTATTCTTTGATGAAGCACAACAATCACACACAAAATATAAATTCAAAAAAAAATTTAAGTATGGCTCCAGCAAAAGTTATCTTCTGCAGATCAGCTGGTGGGATCTACGAGTTCTGCTTCTCTTTTTCCATGCTGCTTCTAGATGAGCTCAGAGTCCTATAAGATTTGCTCATCTTTCGGAATATAGGTGAATGCGACAGGGAGTATGCAGCTCTCTTCAACACAGTGCCAATGACTTGACAGCTTTGTTGTTGAGTGGAACAGTGTGATGCACTGTTTTAATAGAACTTGCATTCCATAGTTTAGCAAGGATATAAAAGACCAAATTTTCAGAGGGGTTTCTCTGTTGTCTTTTTTTTATCAACAGGTTTTGAGGGTGCACTGAACTTTGGACACACATGGTAGCCACTTAACCTTTATAGGGTCTTAATTAATTTACAGAACTAGAAGATGGGGTAAATAACCAGGTTTTGTAGTATCCATATGTGTTAAAATACTACTTTTCCCTGATTAACAGAGGTTATGTATTTTTTCCAGCTCTTTTAAGAACTCTTTTCTAAAAAANGTATCCATATGTGTTAAAATACTACTTTTCCCTGATTAACAGAGGTTATGTATTTTTTCCAGCTCTTTTAAGAACTCTTTTCTAAAAAAAAAAAATTGGTTAAACTTAGGCAATTAGGTTGCTTAAATTTTTAGTGGGTAAGGCAGCTTACTTTTGGTTGTTAACTAGCTCTGTGTTGTATTTGGTAGCAGAATGTAAACCATAAAGACTTGTACAGTCTCCTCAGCAATTAACTTTCTTCACCTTAGCTATGAACCTTGATATCAAAGTGTTCTTTTGCTGTTTCTTAAAATGAATAAAAACTTCACTCTTCCTAGCTTCTGAACATTCACATGACTGGCTTAATTAAAAAAACAGGCAGCTCAATAATTCTACCATAAGCTAGTAATAATGTAGCAGTGGGAGTCCTTGAAGTCCTTTATCATTGAAATGCTCAGTGGTTTCTCAAATAAAGTGGATGACTGAGTATTACTTATAGAAGTAAGGGAGATTATTAGCAGTGGAAGACACATTTGAACTTGCTGAAAGAACTGCTTTTGTCTCTAGTAAGACTTGCTCTCAGTAATAATTAAACTAAGTCTTCATTTTATCCCAGCACTCTCTCCTTATTCACACTTTCAATTTCTGAATAGCTTACTATTGCTTGCTAATCTCTGCAGGAATGTGGCTTTGGATATGGGGAGGATGCACAGTGCATGACGTGCAGGCCAAACAGATTCAAGGAGGACTGGGGCTTTCAGAAGTGCAAACCTTGCCTGGACTGTGCTCTAGTGAACCGTTTTCAGAAGGCCAACTGTTCTGCCACCAACAATGCAGTATGTGGGGACTGCTTACCAGGGTGAGTCAATTTCTATGGAAGAAACTTTGAAAGGAAAATAAAAATAGTATATTTGCGTACAAGAGATCTGGAAATCAAATTCTCCTCAGTTCTGGCTCAACTCACACTTTGGCTCTGGGCAAATCATTTTGCCATTCTTTCTGTTTCTCCACTTGTAAAATGAGAATGCTTACATGATAGCTTCCGAGGCCAAAGGATAAGTAAAATACATTTAATAATATCTGAATTTTGGTGACTGAAGAATTTTTTAAGAACTCTGCCAGCGGACCTCCCAGTGATGTGCTTCACTCCTGTCCATCTCCTCATTTGCTGTTGTCTACTACAATGATAACTTTCATGAGGTTATTTCTAACATTACCCTTGCTGTGATTAAAGTACATAAGATTACATCTGTTGTGTTGTAAGGAATAGTTTAATATCTTTACAGTGTTTTGGCTATACAGTGTGCTGTGAAAATGTTAAGTTTTATTACTAATGATGGGTTATTTCGTAAATATGGGTGCAGCCAGAAGAGACAGGGAGGGGTCTCCCACACATTGGGTAGCCTTACCCCTCCCTGGGCAGCCAAGCCACACAATGCAGTGCATTGTGTGACTGGGGGCAGCCAGACATTCCCACATCCTGTAGTGGGGCGAACAGCTGCCTGCTGTGCAATACGTCCTCGGAACAATTCTTGGGTAAGGCTACCCAGGGTGGGGCAACCCATGTGGCTTGGACCCCTTCTGTCCACCATGCGGCATGCTCTTCGATGGGGCTGTGAGCAGCAGGCGCCGATCCGTGCGGCCATGTCACGGCCAGGGGCAGGTTTTGGTCCAATCGGGGGACGGAGGTGGGGCAGGGCCAGGTGTGCACTCGTTTGACCGGCGCCACAGCCCACTGTGACTGTGGCGGCGGCCCATGGGGCCGCATGGGGATTGGACCCTTGCCGCTCATGTGGGCTCACTCTGAGTTGCTAAGCAGCTATCCAAATTACAAGTAAGAAGTTCTTGCTCTACTTATTCCAGTTGCTTCCTCAACCAATTAAAATGGATTACAAATATATTAATGCCATTTGGCAAGGTCAAAATAGTTACTGAATTCTGATTATCTAGTTAGTCTGTAGACTTATAGTAGTCTACAGTAATAATGTCTACAGTAGTAATTACTGTAGCAATCTTTACTAGTAGCCCAGTAGCCTACATTTAGTCTACAATCTTTACTAGTAGCCCAGTAGCTTACAGTTTTTATCACTGTGCTAATTGTAAATATGAGGAAGGGAAGAAAAATGATCCTCATTTTACAGAGGGGGAACTGAAGAAATGATGTGATTTGCTCAGTATCCGTTATAATTAGAGACCGCTCCCTGCCCCAAGGAGTTTACAATCTAGGCTGGACAAGGAATGGGGAAACATGTAGGAGGGGAACATGGGGAGATCAGAAATATATACATTCCCATTTTACAGATGGGGAACTGAGGTTGAGAGAGAGTGGCTTGCCCAAAACCGCCCAGTGAGTTTATGGCTAAATAGGAATTTGAACCTTGTTTTGCCAGGTCCAGGTTTAGCACCTAATTCACTAGGCTACACAAATGAGTGTGAATACAAAAGTGAAGGATNCATAGTTTAGCAAGGATATAAAAGACCAAATTTTCAGAGGGGTTTCTCTGTTGTCTTTTTTTTATCAACAGGTTTTGAGGGTGCACTGAACTTTGGACACAAATGGTTGCCACTTAACTTTTATAGGGTCTTAATTAATTTACAGAACTAGAAGATGGGGTAAATAACCAGGTTTTTATCCATATGTGTTAAAATACTACTTTTCCCTGATTAACAGAGGTTATGTATTTTTTCCAGCTCTTTTAAGAACTCTTTTCTAAAAAATAATATTGGTTAAACTTAGGCAATTAGGTTGCTTAAATTTTTAGTGGGTAAGGCAGCTTACTTTTGGTTGTTAACTAGCTCTGTGTTGTATTTGGTAGCAGAATGTAAACCATAAAGACTTGTACAGTCTCCTCAGCAATTAACTTTCTTCACCTTAGCTATGAACCTTGATATCAAAGTGTTCTTTTGCTGTTTCTTAAAATGAATAAAAACTTCACTCTTCCTAGCTTCTGAACATTCACATGACTGGCTTAATTAAAAAAACAGGCAGCTCAATAATTCTACCATAAGCTAGTAATAATGTAGCAGTGGGAGTCCTTGAAGTCCTTTATCATTGAAATGCTCAGTGGTTTCTCAAATAAAGTGGATGACTGAGTATTACTTATAGAAGTAAGGGAGATTATTAGCAGTGGAAGACACATTTGAACTTGCTGAAAGAACTGCTTTTGTCTCTAGTAAGACTTGCTCTCAGTAATAATTAAACTAAGTCTTCATTTTATCCCAGCACTCTCTCCTTATTCACACTTTCAATTTCTGAATAGCTTACTATTGCTTGCTAATCTCTGCAGGAATGTGGCTTTGGATATGGGGAGGATGCACAGTGCATGACGTGCAGGCCAAACAGATTCAAGGAGGACTGGGGCTTTCAGAAGTGCAAACCTTGCCTGGACTGTGCTCTAGTGAACCGTTTTCAGAAGGCCAACTGTTCTGCCACCAACAATGCAGTATGTGGGGACTGCTTACCAGGGTGAGTCAATTTCTATGGAAGAAACTTTGAAAGGAAAATAAAAATAGTATATTTGCGTACAAGAGATCTGGAAATCAAACTCTCCTCAGTTCTGGCTCAACTCACACTTTGGCTCTGGGCAAATCATTTTGCCATTCTTTCTGTTTCTCCACTTGTAAAATGAGAATGCTTACATGATAGCT
The DNA here is from genome assembly GCA_003113815.1 of Sphenodon punctatus. Taxonomy (NCBI): domain Eukaryota; kingdom Metazoa; phylum Chordata; class Lepidosauria; order Sphenodontia; family Sphenodontidae; genus Sphenodon; species Sphenodon punctatus. The sequence goes on along the minus strand of QEPC01010340.1, from coordinate 370,143 downwards.
TCCGAGGCCAAAGGATAAGTAAAATACATTTAATAATATCTGAATTTTGGTGACTGAAGAATTTTTTAAGAACTCTGCCAGCGGACCTCCCAGTGATGTGCTTCACTCCTGTCCATCTCCTCATTTGCTGTTGTCTACTACAATGATAACTTTCATGAGGTTATTTCTAACATTACCCTTGCTGTGATTAAAGTACATAAGATTACATCTGTTGTGTTGTAAGGAATAGTTTAATATCTTTACAGTGTTTTGGCTATACAGTGTGCTGTGAAAATGTTAAGTTTTATTACTAATGATGGGTTATTTCGTAAATATGGGTGCAGCCAGAAGAGACAGGGAGGGGTCTCCCACACATTGGGTAGCCTTACCCCTCCCTGGGCAGCCAAGCCACACAATGCAGTGCATTGTGTGACTGGGGGCAGCCAGACATTCCCACATCCTGTAGTGGGGCGAACAGCTGCCTGCTGTGCAATACGTCCTCGGAACAATTCTTGGGTAAGGCTACCCAGGGTGGGGCAACCCATGTGGCTTGGACCCCTTCTGTCCACCATGCGGCATGCTCTTCGATGGGGCTGTGAGCAGCAGGCGCCGATCCGTGCGGCCATGTCACGGCCAGGGGCAGGTTTTGGTCCAATCGGGGGACGGAGGTGGGGCAGGGCCAGGTGTGCACTCGTTTGGCCGGCGCCACAGCCCACTGTGACTGTGGCGGCGGCCCATGGGGCCGCATGGGGATTGGACCCTTGCCGCTCATGTGGGCTCACTCTGAGTTGCTAAGCAGCTATCCAAATTACAAGTAAGAAGTTCTTGCTCTACTTATTCCAGTTGCTTCCTCAACCAATTAAAATGGATTACAAATATATTAATGCCATTTGGCAAGGTCAAAATAGTTACTGAATTCTGATTATCTAGTTAGTCTGTAGACTTATAGTAGTCTACAGTAATAATGTCTACAGTAGTAATTACTGTAGCAATCTTTACTAGTAGCCCAGTAGCCTACATTTAGTCTACAATCTTTACTAGTAGCCCAGTAGCTTACAGTTTTTATCACTGTGCTAATTGTAAATATGAGGAAGGGAAGAAAAATGATCCTCATTTTACAGAGGGGGAACTGAAGAAATGATGTGATTTGCTCAGTATCCGTTATAATTAGAGACCGCTCCCTGCCCCAAGGAGTTTACAATCTAGGCTGGACAAGGAATGGGGAAACATGTAGGAGGGGAACATGGGGAGATCAGAAATATATACATTCCCATTTTACAGATGGGGAACTGAGGTTGAGAGAGAGTGGCTTGCCCAAAACCGCCCAGTGAGTTTATGGCTAAATAGGAATTTGAACCTTGTTTTGCCAGGTCCAGGTTTAGCACCTAATTCACTAGGCTACACAAATGAGTGTGAATACAAAAGTGAAGGATTTGGATGAGACCGGTTGGAATAGGTTTTCTTATAAAAGATCATATAGTGAATTACTTAGGTCATGGTGCTCCTTTTGGTTAGCCTTTTTAATGTTTGATTTTAAATTTTATAATGGAAAATGTTACCAAACCTAAATATAGGTTTGCTACCAGCTCCCCTTATGATACAACTTTATTTTACTTATGCTTTGTAAAAAGTATGAACACTTTTATTTATTTATTCAAATTTATATGCTGCCCTTCCCGCAGTGGCTCAGGGCAGCTTACAATCCATAAAACAACAATAAAATTCAAGTAATAAAAACTCCCACCCTCACCCATAACCCTGCCCACCAAACACTTTATCAAACAGAAAGGTTTTATACCACCTCCAGAAGATGCTCAGGCTCAAGTGGACCTCCTGGGGAAGGGATTTCCACAAAACGGGTCAGCAGCCAAGAATGCCCTCCCACTACCCCTGTCCTATGGACCCAGAGTAACTGATGGAAACTGCAAGAGGGCGCTGCTGGTCGACCCATAGGGGCCGCAATGGGACATTTCAGTTAATATCTGAATTTTCACAAACTTTTATCTCTTATGCAAAATTAATTAAGACCAAAATGTTTAAATGTCTCCCAAATCTAGCTGAACATGACTAGCTTTATGTATTTTGATATAACATAACCTAAGAGAAGCATAGCATAGTCCAATGAGTAGGACACTGAAATGGTTGTCAGGTGACCTGAGTTCTACTCCCAGCTCTGCCACTAAGTTGCTTTGTGAGCTTGGACACATCACTATCTTCTTGAACCTTTTTTTCTTTTCAACCTTCTTCTTTCCTAGATTGTAGGCTCTCTAGAGCAGAGATTTTCTCTTATGATGTGTTTGTATATTGCCTAGAAAATGTGTCAGTGATTTCCATTGGTGCCCCTAGACTGTAAAATATATATATATATATATATATATATATATAATAATGTTTTTCTGTCTTCTAGATTTTACAGGAAGACAAAGCTTGGAGGCTTTCAAGATATGGAATGTATTCCTTGTGGAGATCCACCACCACCCTATGAACCTCACTGTAAGTGCCCTTTATATCAAAATAGTAGAGAGTCAATAGTTTCTTCTTTTTCATTTCATTTCATTTATTACAGCTGGAACACTAAATGAAACTTACTTTGATTATTATAACTGAGTTGTGTTTCCTACTTAAGAAAATTTATTGCCAAGAAAAGAAGTCTCTTGTTGCAGTAATGTTACTTTGTTGTGTGAAGAACAAAAATTGATTCAGACCAGGGTTGTTGAATTTGAAGAAGAAATCATACATACTTTATTTACAAACAGTTGTCAAAGTAGTAATGCCAGGAGGCTGGGGTTCTGTGATATCCCATTCATATTTGAAGGATACCAATATTTAGCCAAGTTCCTATATACTTTTTTATATAATTCAGAAACTAAAAGTATAAAGATATGTATGCTGAGAAAGGGGAATTAGGGAAGAGGGAGGCAGCTTATCAACTAAAAAAAAATTATTTGCAGAAATTTTATTTAAAACAATGAAAGAAACATGTTTTATTTATTNGCATGCTCTTCGATGGGGCTGTGAGCAGCAGGCGCCGATCCGTGCGGCCATGTCACGGCCAGGGGCAGGTTTTGGTCCAATCGGGGGACGGAGGTGGGGCAGGGCCAGGTGTGCACTCGTTTGGCCGGCGCCACAGCCCACTGTGACTGTGGCGGCGGCCCATGGGGCCGCATGGGGATTGGACCCTTGCCGCTCATGTGGGCTCACTCTGAGTTGCTAAGCAGCTATCCAAATTACAAGTAAGAAGTTCTTGCTCTACTTATTCCAGTTGCTTCCTCAACCAATTAAAATGGATTACAAATATATTAATGCCATTTGGCAAGGTCAAAATAGTTACTGAATTCTGATTATCTAGTTAGTCTGTAGACTTATAGTAGTCTACAGTAATAATGTCTACAGTAGTAATTACTGTAGCAATCTTTACTAGTAGCCCAGTAGCCTACATTTAGTCTACAATCTTTACTAGTAGCCCAGTAGCTTACAGTTTTTATCACTGTGCTAATTGTAAATATGAGGAAGGGAAGAAAAATGATCCTCATTTTACAGAGGGGGAACTGAAGAAATGATGTGATTTGCTCAGTATCCGTTATAATTAGAGACCGCTCCCTGCCCCAAGGAGTTTACAATCTAGGCTGGACAAGGAATGGGGAAACATGTAGGAGGGGAACATGGGGAGATCAGAAATATATACATTCCCATTTTACAGATGGGGAACTGAGGTTGAGAGAGAGTGGCTTGCCCAAAACCGCCCAGTGAGTTTATGGCTAAATAGGAATTTGAACCTTGTTTTGCCAGGTCCAGGTTTAGCACCTAATTCACTAGGCTACACAAATGAGTGTGAATACAAAAGTGAAGGATTTGGATGAGACCGGTTGGAATAGGTTTTCTTATAAAAGATCATATAGTGAATTACTTAGGTCATGGTGCTCCTTTTGGTTAGCCTTTTTAATGGTTGATTTTAAATTTTATAATGGAAAATGTTACCAAACCTAAATATAGGTTTGCTACCAGCTCCCCTTATGATACAACTTTATTTTACTTATGCTTTGTAAAAAGTATGAACACTTTTATTTATTTATTCAAATTTATATGCTGCCCTTCCCGCAGGGGCTCAGGGCAGCTTACAATCCATAAAACAACAATAAAATTCAAGCAATAAAAACTCCCACCCTCACCCATAACCCTGCCCACCAAACACTTTATCAAACAGAAAGGTTTTATACCACCTCCAGAAGATGCTCAGGCTCAAGTGGACCTCCTGGGGAAGGGATTTCCACAAAACGGATCAGCAGCCAAGAATGCCCTCCCACTACCCCTGTCCTATGGACCCAGAGTAACTGATGGAAACTGCAAGAGGGCGCTGCTGGTCGACCCATAGGGGCCGCAATGGGACATTTCAGTTAATATCTGAATTTTCACAAACTTTTATCTCTTATGCAAAATTAATTAAGACCAAAATGTTTAAATGTCTCCCAAATCTAGCTGAACATGACTAGCTTTATGTATTTTGATATAACATAACCTAAGAGAAGCATAGCATAGTCCAATGAGTAGGACACTGAAATGGTTGTCAGGTGACCTGAGTTCTACTCCCAGCTCTGCCACTAAGCTGCTTTGTGAGCTTGGACACATCACTATCTTCTTGAACCTTTTTTTCTTTTCAACCTTCTTCTTTCCTAGATTGTAGGCTCTCTAGAGCAGAGATTTTCTCTTATGATGTGTTTGTATATTGCCTAGAAAATGTGTCAGTGATTTCCGTTGGTGCCCCTAGACTGTAATATATATATATATATATATATATATATATATATATATATATATATATATATATATATAAAAAAAATAATGTTTTTCTGTCTTCTAGATTTTACAGGAAGACAAAGCTTGGAGGCTTTCAAGATATGGAATGTATTCCTTGTGGAGATCCACCACCACCCTATGAACCTCACTGTAAGTGCCCTTTATATCAAAATAGTAGAGAGTCAATAGTTTCTTCTTTTTCATTTCATTTCATTTATTACAGCTGGAACACTAAATGAAACTTACTTTGATTATTATAACTGAGTTGTGTTTCCTACTTAAGAAAATTTATTGCCAAGAAAAGAAGTCTCTTGTTGCAGTAATGTTACTTTGTTGTGTGAAGAACAAAAATTGATTCAGACCAGGGTTGTTGAATTTGAAGAAGAAATCATACATACTTTATTTACAAACAGTTGTCAAAGTAGTAATGCCAGGAGGCTGGGGTTCTGTGATATCCCATTCATATTTGAAGGATACCAATATTTAGCCAAGTTCCTATATACTTTTTTATATAATTCAGAAACTAAAAGTATAAAGATATGTATGCTGAGAAAGGGGAATTAGGGAAGAGGGAGGCAGCTTATCAACTAAAAAAAAATTATTTGCAGAAATTTTATTTAAAACAATGAAAGAAACATGTTTTATTTATTTATTATTATTATTATTATTATTATTATTATTATTAGCAAGCATTTTTATAGCACCAGCAGTGTACCTGGCACTTTACAAAGTAATGAAATAGACCCGGTGGACTTACACATTTATGTGGAATTACATTTATTATGTAAATATTCATTCTTCAATTGGCTATTAACTTTTTGTATTTTCTGAACAAACTGGGCTTTTTAAACCACTTGCCATTCTAAATTTACTTTTATTGCACAAGTGTTTTATTGATATTGGGGCTGATCCTAAAGCCCCACATGCACGTACAAGGTGCGTACAGTTTGCACATACAACATAGGGTGTTGTTTGACATGATAAAATCACTCTGTGACCCACTTTGACGTGGTCTGTCCCAGACCTCACCTGCACATGTGCGCAGGTGCTGCCGGATGTTGGTACTGGATTGCCCCAGACTGTCACAGCCTGGGCTAAGCTCCGCCCGATTAGGGCAAAGCAGGCCACAGCGGGTTATCGCATCTTTTGTGGCCTGCCATGACCCGGCCCGAATTGGGCCCGTCCTAGCTGAGGCTATCTTTGGCCATAAGAACAAAAGTAGTGATATACTGGATCAGGCCAATGGTCCATCTAGTCCAGAATCTTGTTTCCAACAGTAGCCAATCTCTGTCTCTTGTTAATTGCAAGCTGAGTGAAAAAATATTTTTTTCTTATTTGTCTTTAAAGCTGCTGACAGTTAATTTAATGGAGTGTTCCCTTGTTTTAGTACTGTTAGGGGGGGCAAATAACCACTCCCTATTTATGTGTTCCACAACACTCATTTTATTTTTTATTATTATTTCATTACATTTGTTAGCTGCCCCCTCATGCCACTGTCTCTTATACACATCTAGATGTGTATAAGAGACAGGGTTTACCATAACTACAAGCCATGTTCCAGGCATGGGGTCATACCATAGATTTATATAGAGGCATTACAATATTTTCAGTGTTATTCTCTGTCCGTTTCCGAATGATTCTAACATTTTTTGCATTTTTGACCACCACCACATCATGGTAGGGGACGGGACACTGGGTGCAGCACGGGGGCGCAGCCAGGAACATGTTCATGAATCTCCCTGCCCTCCCTGGAGGCCCGGTTGCTGGCACATTTGTTCAGCAGTCCAGACCATGTCTGGCACTTTTCCTCCCTGTGCCAGGTCAGGCAGCTGCCGAGCCAGTGTCACTTCTCTTAACACCCATAGTCCGCATAAAGGGGACGCATGCAGGTGTGCTCAGTTCAGGAAAATCTATCTTTAGGCAGTACCTTTCGAAAGTAAAAGTCATTAGAATATAGCTTCTACTAGATTGTTGCCAAGAACTTTGAGCAGTATGATCAATGTCTCCAGGCAATTTAATTTTTATTTAAGATTAAAAAATTAGAAACTAGTCAAATTTACAAAACCAAAAAACAATAAACAAGTTATAGTTGCTCCAGTAATTCCCCTCCATTTCTGGTGTCTGTCTAGGAAATATGTTGAATATTTTTCAGCTAGTGTTAATATTGAGCATATTAATATAGTTTAAGAAAAATATGTCCCCTCATGGTATCATAATGAGATATATCATTTTGATGATATATATTTGCCCAAAGTAAACCTCTTCAACTCAGTGGGAGGAATACACAGAATGCAGTGTGAGGTAGAATTTGTACCAGGCATTGTGCAAACATATAGTAACTAATAGTCCCTGTCCCGAGAAGCTTGCCAAATAAAATGGATAACTTAATTTCCTGAAGCATGAGCTATAAGTAGATCTGGGTTCCCACAATATGGATCAAAACCCCAGAAAGATTACTTCATTTGTGAATGGGGTTATGTTTTGATTGATAAACTTGTATGTCTTTGCTGCTTGGAGCTACAGAATTATATTTAATTTATTTATTTAATTTATTTATTAATAATTATATTTATTTATTTATTTATTCCGATTTTTACACTGCCCTTCCCAAATGGCTCAGGGCAGCTTACAAAACAAATAAAACAATACACATAAAATTATATTAAAAAAACAAACCCTCAAGTTTTCCCCTCACCCCTCCCAACCCCACCACAGCTAAACAAAACGCTTCCCAACAACCCACTCACACCCCTACCCCAAACACCCACCAAACCCCTCATTCCCCATCCCTACCTGCCAAATGCCCTAACAAAAAGAAAGGTTTTATACCACTTCTGGAAAATACCTAGGCTCAGACTCACACAAACCTCTGGGAGAAGGCAGTCCCATAGCGCTGGGGCAGCAACCAAGCACATATCCCTGCGAGCCCTCACTGTACGAACAAGACTAACAAACAGATGGTACCCACAGGGAGGCGCTCCCGGCCGATTGCAGGGGCCGCAGATTGCAGTGCTTGCAGCTCCTGGCTCTCTTGTCGAATGAGGAGGGAGCCACCCAGTCGGCGGTGAAGCTCCTCCCCTCTTTGGGAGGACCTTCCCAGCTACACTTGTGGGTTGGCTGGGAAGCCCGTTGCCAGGGGCAACCTAGGACGGGTCCAGCTGCTTTTCCTGCCGACCTGGGAGCCCCATTCCAGCTCCTGCTGCAGCAACCTTGCTGCAGCAGGGAGTGCAGCCTAACTTCCCGCCCTTGCCTCTCCCTCAGGGAGCGCAACAAGGGGCCCGCTGGCCGCCACTGCTGGCAGGCCAGGGGCTATTATTTCCCCTTTTGAAGTTGGTAAAAATGGTTTTGGGGGACAAATGCATGGTTTGTTTTCTATTCCAGAGAGGTAGAAAGGTGGTTGTTGTCAGAGATGGATCTGGACGACCATTGGTCCAACCTAGCAGGGAACATTGTTTTTCTGTTTACTTAATATTTCAGGCCTACAGCTTTGCATGTTCATTTATTTTACTGTATATTAATTTTATTTATATAGTCTCCCTCCCAATGACACTCAGAACACTTCACAAAAACATTAAGTATTCAGTGTAATCTTTTAATTGCTTTATTAGCAATGTTACGTTTGGGTGGTCCCACCCCCTGCTGATGGCCCTACCAGCCCATACGTTCACCAGCCACCACTGCTCAACATTGTAAATGTGACAAAGTTACTGCAAAAGCCAACTCTTACATAAGGTGTAAGAACTTTTTAAAAATGAGTTAGAATTGTGTAGCTTTCATCTTTCACTGATTCACTCTAAATAGACACCTTAGATGGATTCATAGGGTGAAGCCACACGAGACATTAACACACTCCGGGCAGCGTTATCCCACTTTGGGCAATGTTAACACGCAATGCAGAAGATTGGCCGGCGGCTGGCAGAGGTTCACCCAGCCAGGCCCCAGGGCAGGCAGCCAGCTGACATGCGATGTGTCCACTGGACAAGGCTGGTGACGCATCACATAATAATGTTGTCCATGCAGCCCTCTCGTGAGGTCTAAGGACCAGGCATGCGTGGTCTAAGGATCAGGCATGGAGGAGCATGCTCTCCCCATCCGTCTAACAGCAGATCGGAGGTGAGGGGGGCCTGTGTGCTCTCTTCATACCGAACAGCTAATGGGGGGAGGGGCCTGGAGGAGTGCTCTTCCAGGTTCCCCTCCTCTACTAAATCAGCTGTTGGCAGGTGGGGAGAGCATTTGTGCTCCTTCAGGCCACCCTCAGTCAGCTGTTAGGTGGGCGGGAAGAGCATGGATGCTCCTCCATCAGCTGTCTAGCAACAGCAGGCCTGATCCCGCAGCTCAGCAGGCATCCAGCCCCATATGGCTGGCTTTTCAGCCCAACCCGTGGAGGGGCTGGTGATGGCCATGGAGGGCGGGGGGGAGCAGATCATGTGACTTGCTCTCCTTGCTGGCCCAAAGTGTGGCAGCTGCAGTTGCCCGCCCGGGGGCAGGCAGGGGATTGTGCCTGCCCTGTCTCATGTGGCACTACCCATAGTGGGTCTCATGGAGCAGCAATCCACATTTTGGCACAGTCTTCAGCAGTGACACCCAAACTTTAACTAGCAATTTATTTTTTATTCCTTTAGTTCAAGGCTGAGATTGTTTTCCAAAATAACATGAAGACACCCTGAATTTAGTTATTTTTTAAGTTTCCTGTGGCAAGTTATGAAAATTCACTGCTAATTGCTTGTAGTCCTGATAGAGTATAAAAACAGACTTGGCCAATAAAAAAAATCCTTCTTTCACACTAAACAAACAAAAAATAAAATAAAATAGAAAACCTAATTTGTGTGGTTACAATAAGTAACTGCAATTTCCAGAAGTACTTTAAAAGAGACCTTCACATGTGCTGTTTCGGATCTCAGCAAGCTTTGTCAAAAGTAACGCCAGGTTTCATGACTTACGTTAAAGTGCATATGCAAGTCCAACCTTAGGTCAGAATGGCAGTAAAATACTATAGGGTGTTTTCAGATGGCAAGAAATACATAATTAGATAAACAAAAAACCTACGGTTTTACAAACTTAGTTAAGGCAGATTCATACCAAGCAAACTTTAACAAACCTAGAAATTGTGTGTTAAGGCTCCCGCCTT
>QEPC01010340.1:341813-353296 GCA_003113815.1 Sphenodon punctatus | reverse complement strand
GAGGGGGAAGGAATTCATTGATTTCAATGGGGACACAGCGCCCCATTGAAATCAATGAAATAAATCCGGTACCGGCATACCGGATTTAATCCGGGAATCCGGTTTTTAGAGAACCGGTAACCGGTAAATCCGGTAGCCGGTAATGGGCCCGGGGTCCCACCTCTACCAGGCTGGTATTTCCCATGTATGACCAGATGCCAGAGCAGAATATTTTGGAAAGGAAGTTTTCAGAGGTGAGAACTGTTTCTTGCTATTTATAAAATCTCCAACGTTTTGATTTATCATAACTTTGAAATTCCAAATTGTTTCATTCTGTTGGCCTCCACAAGGACTGGCATCTCTGTTTTTTTCTGGGCTACTTTGAGGATCTCTAATTAATTTAAATTCATTTGGTCTCACCTTCCCTCTCCTCCAGTTTTCCCTATTGTTTTAAATCATCTTCTTCACTTGTTGAATCCTTCACTCTTCCTCAGACCAGGATGCAATAGGCAGGGGAAGCCATACATCATAGGCTCTGTTTCTGACATGGAGTTCCTATAGACTGTCTAGACAGATCTGATCAGGAGGAAAGAGGCAACTGAGGCCTTCAATGCCCTCGTGTGTGAAACATCTCTCTTATAAAAGGGAGGAAACAGGGAGGAGGTAGTCCTGCCTTGAGGCTTAGCCTTACAAAGATTTACAATTTGTGTGAATCTAAGTACTCCTGTTGGAGTCAGTGGAACTAATTGCAGTGCATACTATTTATAAACATCTGTAAGCCTCTTCAGGACTGAACTATTCTGAGCAAGTGGTGGTAGGTTACTTGGCATGACTGATTTTATCTTCATCGCTTCTTTTCAATGTCCCATAGTAAACCTAAGCTCAGCTATACATTTGAAATTCAGCTTTCTGTGGTCATCAACCAGCATAGCTGCACGTGTGTAGCTGACTCAGGACTAGTGCCAATTATGTACAAGACCCAAGAAGCAAATGCTCTGTTGCAGTAAAATGTTTTTAGTTAAAGTTATTTTCACTCCATTAAATGAGGCTGTATTTGACTCCGAGTCCTTAATCTTTCACAGTCTGAACATAGGAATATAAGAAATACCATCTTGGGTCAGACCAGTGGTCCATCAAGCCCAGTATCCTGTCTCTTGGCAGGGTGTTTTTAAATTAGCCAGTTGATTCAGGGGGGGCATGGCTGTTGAGTAACACTGCCAATGAGCAGTCACTAGGTGGATTGCATGGGGAGCAATTCCCAACATGGCTACCCCCACCAGACACTCCCTCTGCCACGGACCATGTGGGAGGGAAAGCGTGCCAAGCTGGCCTTTGCAATTGACATGTCAATTGATTCCTTAGCATTCCCAGTCAGTTCTTGTGACTTGCAAAGGCTATGTCCCCCACCCACAGTGCCTATGAGCGACAGACTGGTCTGCTGGTATGGCTGGTCACGCAGGTTCATACGGGCAGGGGCTCCATGGCCACCCGTTGCCACAGAGTTATTTAACTTGCCCTGCATGGAGCAGTTCAGATTTCTTAGCAGTGCTTCATGCATGTCCATGAGTGGGTGCTCCGTGGCTCACAGGAGCACGCACCCCCTCACGCCACCTTCAGACAAGCCATAGGCTCCATGGCTCCTGGGTAGGGCTGAAGTAGCAGCATTGTTTGCCATTTACTGTCGACAATTCAGCATTCTTGCCACCAATTCAACAGCATTTGCCATCAGCTCATGACAATTTCTGATGTTTTGCAACAGTTTCCAATATTTTGCTACATTTCCAACTCTTTGTGGCACTTCAGTGACATTTCCAACATTTAGCAACCTTTACAGTAGTTTTCCGGTATTTCTGACATTTTGCTTCAGTTTCCGACTTCTGCAACAGTTTCTGCTTTGCTTTCCGACAGCTCTCTCATTCTATAAATAAACGGTTAGGCTCTATGTGGCCGGTCAGGCTTCTGTGTGGATCTTCTATTAGGCTTCTTTGTGGCCCTTAGAGCTTGTATTTAACCTACCCACGCTGCCTCCCAGTTTTGTAAAGTTCAGGAGAGAGGGGGTGCATGGGAATCTTGGAGACCCTAAAATGCTGCCCCTCTCACTGCATTGGGAGGCACTGGGGATGGGGAGCTCAAGGCAATGAGGTCACGGGGCATGGGGAGAAGGGACGGTGAACAGCAGGCAAGGGCATGGGGAGCACAGGGAGGACACTGCCCTGAAGGCACAGAAGAGATGGGATGCTGAGCTGGGGGATGGGACATGGTGGGATGCAGCAGGATGAGAGCAGGGGGTGCACACAATAATGTGCAGTAGCAAATAAACTTACCAAATATAGAAGGTAGTATGTAGTTAGTGTGTATGACTCAGTGCGTAGTCAGACTCAGGCAATCTCCTGCGAAGGAGGTCAGATCATGAAAATCCCAATGCAATGCTGTATTGAGGAAGGGAGAAAAGGTGGGGGAGGGGAAATGGAGCAAACCACCCTTTATTCTGCCAAGGAGGGATCCCACAATTCAAAATGAATGCAACTTTGTGACACATTCAGACACTTTGCAACATGTTTTGACATTGTGCAGCACTTTCCAGAACTTCATGGAGATTTCCAAAACTTTGCAACACTTTCTGACAATTTCTCTGCTGCTGATAAAATGGTGACAGGCAATGGCGGTGAGCGGCAGCAAACATCACAGCAAGTCTCAGACTCACTGGGGAAGCCACATCGGGAAAACTGCAACAGATAGGTGGTTTACAATGGAATTTTCGAAACTGCAACATGTCGTTTCAGGCCTACTCCTGGGTGTCCATTCAGGATAGCATCTCTAAAAACACCCACAGTGGCCATTCCCGGTTGATTCGGAGAAGTACTCAACTGGTCATAAGGGAGTGATCCATTCCTTGCTGATCACTCCCAGCTCCCAATAGTGAGAGGTTACATACCCCAACCTACTTGGTTAGTAACCATTAATTGATAGGGATGGTCGAACAGAACTGAGTTTGGAAATTCGGTTCGGTTCGGTCGACTGAACTATTGAAGTTCGGTTCGAACTCCGAACTTCCGAACAAAGTTCAGAAATTCAAACCTCATTGAACTAAATGGAATATTATCTTTTAGGGATGGGCGAACAGAGCTGAATTTGGAAATTCGGTTCAGTTTGAAAATCGAGTTTGGCTCAGAAGTTCGGTTCGGTCAACCGAACTGGTCGAGTTCGGTCTGAACNCCTCCCTGATTCCCCGCCGGGATCTCCCAGCACATCTGTTCGGGGCTTTTATTGGCTTGTTGTGCTGTTCACCCCCAGTGGGGATTCACTGTAGTGAATTGGGACGGCGTCACGTCTGAAAATACCCTTTGATAACCAAACTGAGAATGAATCAATTTAAGATTGCTGTAATCAAGGGTAGATGGGATAATATCCCTTATGTGGAATGTGTATTCTCTAGCCATCTTAATGGCATAGAAGATATAAATCATCTTCTATGGTGGTGTCCTTTATATCAAAATGTTAGACTGAGTCTTGAGTCTAGGGTGGCTCGTTTACTTGGCTGGACACCTAAATTTAAAACAGCCTGGCTATTGCAAAATGGATCCATGGAAATTTTGTATATTTTAGGGGAGTTCTTAACTCGGGTACAAAAAATAAGGAAAGAATGGGCCAGGTATTTTTGAAATGAAATAGACAATTTTATTTATATAAAGGTTTTGCTATGATATGATATGGTCCTGTTTATATAGAATGTGGAAAAGGAGTATTCCACTGTTTTACAATTGAGAATCTACAGAATTTTATGTATGTAGTTCATTATTCTTTTTTTTTTAAAAAAAGTTTATTTGTGATATTTAATTTGGTGAGAACCATAACACCTGTGCTCCGGACTCTGCACTGGCTGCCAATAGCGTTCCGAGCCAGGTTCAAGGTATTGGTGTTAATCTATAAGGTCCTTCATGGTCTGGGCCCTTCATACCTCAGGGACCGCCTTACCCGCCGCGCCCCAGAGCAGCTCCTTCGGTCTGCCAGGGGTGCCTTCTTGGAGGTCCCCTGTGTTAAGCGGGGGGCCACAATGGAGAGGGCATTCTCGGTGGCCGGGCCGTGTCTTTGAAATTCCCTCCCAGAGGAAGCTTGCCTGGCCCAAAGCCTTTTAACATTCTGGCGAATTTGCAAGACCTGGCCATTCGCCCAGGCCTTTGGGGAGGGGGGGTTAGGTTTTTTTTTTATCTCCCGTCACCCTTATTTATTGTATTTTTAGTATTACCCTAACCTGTTTTAATGTTGTGATTTTATGAGTTTTAATATATTTTTATAATTGTATTTTATGTTTTGAAATTGTTAGCCGCCCCAAGCTGTTCTCAGGAGGGGCGGGCTATAAATTGACAAAATAAATAAATAAACAATAAATAAATTTGAATGTTGAAATCATAGGGCAAGATAGCCAGAGAAAATAAAGCAGTTTTACTTGTGCATATTTCTACAGTAATCTGGATTGAAAAGAAAAAATGAAATAGACATGATGGTTTGTTTAGGTTTTTAGCTAAAAATACAAAGTTTTAGGTTTCCCTGGAATAATTCTTCTTTTTTCATGTTTTTAATATTTAACAGTTTTGTTTAACAAATATTTGCAAAGTTGGGCTGAAAATGTTTCAGTTAATTGAACAGCGCTAATAATCCCTTTATGAAAGTGATACAGTTTGCATGCACTGCTATTATTGGTTATCATTTATATGAACACACTCAGTAGTCAAAGTTCTTTACCATTCTAACAACAACCCTATGAGGTAGGTCATTATTTTTCCCAATTTATAGATGGGGAACTGAGGGTGAGTATTTTCAGATGTGATGGCGCAACCTGCTGTCATGCTTTGATCCTTCCCAAGGTGAGGGCCCTCACTGCGGTCTGGATTCACTCTGGCCGCCAAGCAGACATGTCAGTGGCCCAGGCCAGGGAGGGAGTGGAGTGACATGCAGATATGGGTCCGCACGACCTTGGCCCCACGCTGCTGAATGCAGCCTGCCCTCCTCCATGATGGATGGTCTCAGGCTGCCATGCCCACCCAGAACAGACCCGGACCTGGACCAGAGTCAGGTAGAGCAGGCCAACAAATGTGACAGCCCACTCTACCCCAGTCCAGACTTGCGTTGCACGGGCCGCAGCAGTGCTTAGCCCAGGCTGTGCCATGGTGATGGGCCGAAGTCACAACCCAGGCTAAAAACCGCCTGTACAAACTCCTGTACAAACGGCCTGTACAAACTCCAGGTCTGGCCCAGGGAAACATCTGGCAGGCCTTTTCAAATGTGACAGGACCACAGGTGGCCTTGCGGGTCAAAGTATGGCCACCCATGGTACTGTCATGTTTGAAAACATCCAGAGTGGCTGCTTTCACAGTGATTTGTCTAAGGCCACCCAGTAAGTTCATGGCAGGAGAGAATTTGAATCCTGGTCTCCCAGGTCCAAGCCCAACACATCCATTCAGTAACACTTTTATCCATTCCACTAGTGTATACACATATCTTCTGTTGGAAACTGAAATGTCATCTAATCAGTCTTAAACTAAAGAAACCCAAATTCAGTTTGTTCATGGATCTACAACAGAGATGAGGAACCTCAAGCCCAGAGGCCAAATTTGGCCNGGTTCGGTCAACCGAACTGGTCGAGTTCGGTCTGAACTTCTGAACCATGGTCGCCCATCCCTATTAATTGACCTATCCTCTAAGAACTTATCCAATTCTTTTAAAAACGCATTTATGCTACTGACCTTGGCCACATTCTCTGGCAGCAAGTTCCATACGATAATTCTGCACTGCGTGGAAAAAATACTCTTTTGTTTGTTTTAAATCTGCTGCCAGTTAGTTTCATGAAGTACCTCCTAGTTCCAGTACTACTGGAGAAGGTAAATAATTCCCAATGTACTCATTCTATGCCACTCATGATCTTATAAGCATCTATCATATTCCCTGTCATCTCTTCTCCAAGCTTCTTTTACCACTGTTTACCCAAAAGTACTGCTTTCCTGTCCTTCCTAGGCTAGGAGGAGATTTCCTTACCCTTTTAGAATTTTTCCTTTTTAAAAAAGTTTCCTTTGTAATTGCACTAAATGACTGGCACATGATTTCTTTCTGGTTTTTGAACTGTCGTTTGGCAAGGAAAGTTCTTTGATGTCATGAGGCTTATGCTTTACCCACTGAAACAAGTTAACAGTGAATCTATGTGCAAATCATACCGCAAGTCACATCCACAGTGTAAACCAGTTCAAAAAGCTGTGCTCGTGGTGTAAGCCCCTTCCAAACCTCAGCAACTCTGAGCAAGAATATATACACATACATACATGTATGTAACCACTAGAACTCTCTGCAAAAAAATTAAATAAACCCCTGCATCAACAAGGAAAATTCCATATAAAACATTTTCCTTCATAGTTTTAACTTATTTAAATGAGGCATTTTAGTGCATATTTTATAGCTTTTACTCCCCTTTATGTTGAGCAGTTATATCAGTATAACTAATTTCTTCATCTATGTCAGTTACTAAATTTTTGTATTTCTAGCTACACTGAACTTCTGCTATTCAAATTGCTCTTATTTCAAGTATTGAAATTAAGCATTGGTTCCTTCTTTCTTTTCTCCTCCTCATAACACACCTTGAAGCTTGTGCCTCATCTGCGAAGGGGCATGGAAGAGCGTAACAGTGGGTGTTAAATGAGACATTGGGTATTTTCAGACGTTACGTTGGCCGTTGGCCCCGTACCGGCACCAACGGCTTCGTTCCCNATTTATATAAAGGTTTTGCTATGATATGATATGGTCCTGTTTACATAGAATGTGGAAAAGGAGTATTCCACTGTTTTACAATTGAGAATCTACAGAATTTTATGTATGTAGTTCATTATTCTTTTTTTAAAAAAAAAAGTTTATTTGTGATATTTAATTTGGTGAGAACCATAACACCTGTGCTCCGGACTCTGCACTGGCTGCCAATAGCGTTCCGAGCCAGGTTCAAGGTATTGGTGTTAATCTATAAGGTCCTTCATGGTCTGGGCCCTTCATACCTCAGGGACCGCCTTACCCGCCGCGCCCCAGAGCAGCTCCTTCGGTCTGCCAGGGGTGCCTTCTTGGAGGTCCCCTGTGTTAAGCGGGGGGCCACAATGGAGAGGGCATTCTCGGTGGCCGGGCCGTGTCTTTGAAATTCCCTCCCAGAGGAAGCTTGCCTGGCCCAAAGCCTTTTAACATTCTGGCGAATTTGCAAGACCTGGCCATTCGCCCAGGCCTTTGGGGAGGGGGGGTTAGGGTTTTTTTTTATCTCCCGTCACCCTTATTTATTGTATTTTTAGTATTACCTAACCTGTTTTAATGTTGTGATTTTATGAGTTTTAATATATTTTTATAATTGTATTTTATGTTTTGAAATTGTTAGCCGCCCCAAGCTGTTCTCAGGAGGGGCGGGCTATAAATTGACAAAATAAATAAATAAACAATAAATAAATTTGAATGTTGAAATCATAGGGCAAGATAGCCAGAGAAAATAAAGCAGTTTTACTTGTGCATATTTCTACAGTAATCTGGATTGAAAAGAAAAAATGAAATAGACATGATGGTTTGTTTAGGTTTTTAGCTAAAAATACAAAGTTTTAGGTTTCCCTGGAATAATTCTTCTTTTTTCATGTTTTTAATATTTAACAGTTTTGTTTAACAAATATTTGCAAAGTTGGGCTGAAAATGTTTCAGTTAATTGAACAGCGCTAATAATCCCTTTATGAAAGTGATACAGTTTGCATGCACTGCTATTATTGGTTATCATTTATATGAACACACTCAGTAGTCAAAGTTCTTTACCATTCTAACAACAACCCTATGAGGTAGGTCATTATTTTTCCCAATTTATAGATGGGGAACTGAGGGTGAGTATTTTCAGATGTGATGGCGCAACCTGCTGTCATGCTTTGATCCTTCCCAAGGTGAGGGCCCTCACTGCGGTCTGGATTCACTCTGGCCGCCAAGCAGACATGTCAGTGGCCCAGGCCAGGGAGGGAGTGGAGTGACATGCAGATATGGGTCCGCACGACCTTGGCCCCACGCTGCTGAATGCAGCCTGCCCTCCTCCATGATGGATGGTCTCAGGCTGCCATGCCCACCCAGAACAGACCCGGACCTGGACCAGAGTCAGGTAGAGCAGGCCAACAAATGTGACAGCCCACTCTACCCCAGTCCAGACTTGCGTTGCACGGGCCGCAGCAGTGCTTAGCCCAGGCTGTGCCATGGTGATGGGCCGAAGTCACAACCCAGGCTAAAAACCGCCTGTACAAACTCCTGTACAAACGGCCTGTACAAACTCCAGGTCTGGCCCAGGGAAACATCTGGCAGGCCTTTTCAAATGTGATAGGACCACAGGTGGCCTTGCGGGTCAAAGTATGGCCACCCATGGTACTGTCATGTTTGAAAACATCCAGAGTGGCTGCTTTCACAGTGATTTGTCTAAGGCCACCCATTAAGTTCATGGCAGGAGAGAATTTGAATCCTGGTCTCCCAGGTCCAAGCCCAACACATCCATTCAGTAACACTTTTATCCATTCCACTAGTGTATACACATATCTTCTGTTGGAAACTGAAATGTCATCTAATCAGTCTTAAACTAAAGAAACCCAAATTCAGTTTGTTCATGGATCTACAACAGAGATGAGGAACCTCAAGCCCAGAGGCCAAATTTGGCCCACAAGTTTTATTTGGCCCCTTTCCATTTCCTAGATCTGGTCCCTAGATCCATTTCCTGCCCCCAAATACTCGAAGAGTGAGCTAGGGGGAAGGGAGCAGAGTAAGGGCATGTGCATAAGGATAGAGGCTGGGTCCATGGCATAGATACATGCTCTGTGCACCCTTAAAGTACTACCATTCCCAACTTCTATGTGGCCCTTGGAGCTTGTACTAATTTTTGAAGTGGCCACTGAGAGGGAATAGGTTCCTCACCCCTGATTTACAGCATATGGTTCTGCTGTTTCTTATAAAGTAGTACTTGGGTATTTTCAGACGTGACGGGGCCTGTATTGGTCCCGTCATGGAATCACCCATTGATCCCCGGCCGGGATCAAACCGGCATGTCCAACAGATGTGTCGGCTGATCCCAGCAGGGAATCAGGGAGGGGGCGGGACTGTGGGGCTCAACGTGCGGCCGCACAGCCCCCGCTCCCTAGGCCGCCCGCCCTCTTGGGAGATGGGTGGGCACCGTGGCCAATGCAGCCACGGCGCCTGCCCTCATTGACCATGGCCTGGAATCCTGCCACTGATTCCGGGCCATGGTAGGGGGACAGACAATACAGTCCCCTTGATCACAGGGCGGAATCACATTCAACACATGAATGGAGATGCTCCAGCCAGGACCTCCGTTTGCGTGTTGAATGTGATTTCCCCTCCATGATTCACGGGGGTGAACATCTGGCAGGGAGCTTCCATTCCCCCCAACAGACGTTACGGGATCACAATCACCATGTGGGGTTTCACCGTGGTTGAGCGTGATCTCATAACATCTGAAAATACCCCTTGTCTGGTATTCAGAATGTTAAAGAGTTAGTGCAAAGTAATGTCTAGGGCAAAGTTTTATATCTCTGTTGCAACTCCCAACTGTCAGTCTTGTCTGCTAATCCCAGTGGAAACTTCACTTTGAAATACAAACTACTTTTGAACTTGCATAAAGAGTAGACCCCCACAGATGTTTAGAGCCTTTTGATTCTTTTAAAATTCTTGGAAATCCAGTCTAGAAGTCTCAATATACTGTGAGTCACAATATCCATTTAAGTTTGTGTTTTGTTCTAATAAATAGAAGTGAGTTATTGGTAACTAAACAGTAATAGGTTGCTAGGACCAGATGGTATTTACCCAAGGGTTCTGAAGGAACCTATAAATATGAAATTGCAGAACTACTAACTGTGGTTATTTAACCTATTGCTAAAATCAGTCCTTGAGGTCTGGAAAGTAGCTAATGTATAATTGTTTGGTTGTTTTTTGTTGTTTTTTTTAAAAGGTTTTAAAGGTGAACTCCATAGGAAAACTTAAGTGCCAAGCAAATTGCTAAAGACGATTAAAAATAAAATTATTTGACACAAATAAAACATTGTTAGGAAAGAGTCAACACAGCTTATGTAAAGGAAAGTCATTCCTCACTAATCTGTTATAGTTTTTGAGAGAGTCAGACAGCATGCAGAATAGTGGTGATGAAATTGTTATAGTGTAACCAGATTTTCCGAAGTGTTATTTATTTTTGAGTGGCAAAGTTGACAATGATACAAAATTATACAAAGTTCTTAAGTTCAAAGTCTACTCCAATGAGTCATGCAGGAGGATTTCATAGTGGAAAATAAAATTACATATAAAAGTGACAAGTGATAACGATGGAATTTGACATGTGTAAAGTAATGCACACTGAAAGTAGTAATTCTAAATCAAGCTCAATGTTGCATTCTAAATTAGCTGTTGCCACTCAAGAAAGGCTATTTGTGGGGAGCTCACTGCAAATGTCAGCTTAGTGTGCTGCAGAGGTCAAAGGGCATAGTGTTAGGAACTTTTAGGAAAGGGCTATTAATCATATTGCCATTATATAAATGATGGTGTGTTCACCATGTTCTGGTTACCCCATCTCAAAATGAATAAAGTAGATCTGGGGAAAGTGCAGAGAAGAGCAACTAAAATTATCAGTAATACTGAACTGATGTCCTACAAGGAGAGGCTAAAAAGACACAGCCTCTTCTGCTTAGTAAGGACAGTATTAGAGGCACGGGAAGGAAGACTATGGTAGAGGAATATAAAATTATGAAATGTCTTGAGAAAGTGCATAAGGAAGTGTTATGTGTCCTTTCTAATAACACAGGAACTAGTGGATACTGGGTGAAACTATCAAGTAGCAAGCTTAAAACAAATACTACTTCACACTAAGGTAGGCCCTTCAGTGGGGACCAGATGGCCAGAGAATTTGAATTGGTCTTGGTAGTGGGGGTGAGTGTTTTTTAAGTAGTTGTGCATGTGGTGGGGTGGTTGTTGTGGTAGGAAGGTTGAGGGAGCGGAGGGGAATTTTTCAGGTTTTTGTACTGGGGCTGGTTATTAGGGGATTAGGGACCACATTAACCTGGACCATGGGAACTGGTGAGAGTGGAGAGGATGACCCTGGGGATGTGGGTAGGTTTGCCTGCCCTCCAGTGAGAGGGGAGGGCATGGTGAGGTGGTGGCGGGGAATGTGAGAGGAGTGAGGTGGGGAAGAGGAGTGGAGGGGATTGGGGAGTGCCCCCAAGTCACCACCCTGGCAGAGGAGCCACCAGGGAGTGGGCTGGGGGGGGGCCTGCCAGGGGGTGCAACATAATCATAGGGGTTGTTATGGGATGTGGTAATTATGATCCAAGGGGGTAGGCGTTGTCATCATGAGCTGAGAGATCATTGACTGGTGCCTGTCCCACTCTCATCCTGCTTTGCTTTAGGTGGTCAGGTGGCTGAGGCATCTGGGCCCTCTGACCTTTTGCTGATGCTGCTAAACGTGAGGT